>JALIZH010025678.1:0-91717 GCA_030522465.1 Rhipicephalus appendiculatus
TCAAAACTGCAAAGTAATAATTTTTTGTCAACACCAACTATCCGTAGTGTGTGGCGAAAATATTTCAGACCTACAACTACACTACTGTTTTTGTAGCGTCTCATAGAAATCCCATTTTGGTGAAATTCGATACAGGCGGTGGCGGCTCAGTGGGGACTTGCGAATTTTTTTACAGACCGTGAAATTTTTTCTCGCGAAACCAAAAATGGTTTTGTGGTCCTGGGGACTCTGAAAACAATATATATTTTTTTCGGCGAAATTAAAGGGGGTCGACGTACATGCACCGACGTCCTTATCTGAACACACCCCGTATTAAAAATGGAGCATTACTCTAGTAAAGATAGGCGGCTCTCCTTTTGCAGCGAGGTGCCGGGGCAGAATAAATGAGGCAGCTTCAATTTATGGCGGGAAGAACAAGGTCAAGACGGGCCTGGTGTCATGACGAAGAACGACAAAGCGGTTCTGGCGCGTGGGCAGCTGGAGGGAAGAAGAGAACAACGAAGCAGAATAAGAACAGCCGGCCTAGCATACGGGCGTTGTCTCTTGTTTCTCTTCCTTTACAATGGCGCAGTCTACGAACTACGAACCATAAGCGCGTCCCCGTGGGTCACCGCTGCCGTGGGCTTTCCTTCTTGCGAACGCCGCTCACGGTACCGCGATCATGGAGCCCGCGACCGTCCTGCAGCCGGGAGCACCTATGCCGCCATTCGAGGACGGCATCCAGGCCTTCTCGATGGCTCAAGGGCAGGCTTACCCCGGTGCCGCCAAGACAGTCGACGGCCTACCGTTGCCCGGGAAGGCCGTTCACGATTCCCGCTGCGTCAACGCTTCACTCGTCACTCCATCGGCACCTCAGCCGCTTAGGGGTGCTGTCCAAGCTCCCTCGGCCAAGGATGCCGCCGCAGTGAGTACACTGATCGAGGAGTACTCCTTATCTTCGGACGTCACCACTGGCTCCGCATGCGCATCGCCCGAAAGCGCCGCCGAGCTGTCCCGCGCGCGCGTCCGCGTCACGGTTCACGCCTTGACAGCGTCGACCTCAGCGCTGTTTCCGGCGGCCTTGCCAGCTCTCTACTCGCTCGATGCCGCCTTGGCCGCAGCCGCCTCGCAAACCCATGAAGAGAGCTCTCCCGAGAGCCGCAGAAAGCTCCGGTATAACCTCGCGGCGCTCTCATACCAACTCGGCTGCGTGGCGTCGTCATTCTCGCCTGACGTATCACCATCGCCGGCTGCCTTCGAACTTTTCCAGGACGACGCCGACAACTGGGTGGCCACAGTCAACGCCCTCGGAGCTCGCGAGGCCTGGACGGACCAACAGAATTGGTGCGTAGCCATAGACCGCCTTCGGAATGGTGCCGCGGCGTGCGGCAGCACTCTTGGGCGGAGTGGAGCAAAAAGCTCATAGCTGCTTTTGGACGGAGCTACTGCCACCTCTCCACGACCACACAGTCCAACCTTATCGCTACCGAGAATGGAGTTCAGGAGGGGACCCACCTCGTGGCTGCAACTGTACATTGCAGCTTACCGGCAGCCAGTTCCACCACCTGCCCTGGTACCAACATACCTTGGAGGCCAGGCTCGCCACTTCCGGTCTCGGACTCTGCGTCGCTATCTCACACCGTAACATCCTGGAGAGACGCCGAGACCACATCCTGTTCACAGCGGCCACCGACGCAACCTCCAAGCTGTCCACCACTAGATTGCATGGGG
Organism: Rhipicephalus appendiculatus; assembly: GCA_030522465.1. NCBI lineage: Eukaryota > Metazoa > Arthropoda > Arachnida > Ixodida > Ixodidae > Rhipicephalus > Rhipicephalus appendiculatus. The sequence continues at coordinate 1,711 of JALIZH010025678.1, forward strand.
GGCGCCGGCCTGCTGTATGACGACGTCAATTCCCTCGCAACCAGTCGGAAACGAGGGGCGAAACACCAGTCCATATCTGACCCACAATCAGAAGCCACATCCCCGGAAATCGCCGAAGTCATTGGCCGAGTGTGCGCATGTTCGCTACGTGCTAAGCGCTGTCTCCTTGAAAGGAGCTGTGATGCCTATACCAGCTGGGCCCACTGTCATCAGAAACCTGCCGGTGTGGGTCATGTCTCCAGCTGATGACACGGCTTCTGACCAGGAAGGTTCTAGAGCGCGCGCAGCATTGTCAAGAACTGCCAGTTCGACTGCGTCAAGGAGCACTAAATCAACAGTGTTGCAAGGCCATTTGCTGCGTGGCAACTCATTACGGGAAATCACCCACTCATCGACGCAGATGCCTCGCAGAACAACACTCTGCAGCTCGACCCACCACGAACAGGGCAATGGACGTCATATTTCGCGACAGTCTACAGTTCCGCAGTTTGCGCATCTTGTCCCTTCAGCAGTTCCGCATTTTCTCCCATTGCCAGACGTGCTACGGGACAAAAGTCAGCGTTTTGGGATGGGCCTGCGACCATGTCGAAATAGTCAGGGCCGCCCGCCAGAACCATCACCGAGAATATTTCACGCCAGGCCACATTGTTCCAGGGAACTTCGACTACCGCGAAACTGCCAACTCAGACCACCAGAGGAAAATGAAACAACTTTCTCTGCAAAGTGGCAGCGTGGCCGAGGTCGTCGACCACCGCGACAGAGTCAGTGTCGACCCCCGGAGTCATCCTCGGGAGATGTTCAAGCCAAGCCACAGCGTCCTAGGGACCGTCCACCGCGATGCCACCAGCATCGCCCACCAGAGTTCGCAGCCCGCGCGTTCGCAGTCATGGCCGAGTGTGATGACGAAGAACGACAAAGCGGTTCTGGCGCGCGGGCAGCTGGCGGGAAGAAGAGAACAACGAAGCAAAATAAGAACAGCAGGCCCAGCATACGGGCGTTGTCTCTTGTTTCTCTTCCTTTACACTGGCTATATCGCATCCAAGAGGGTGACCATAGCTTGGAATTGCTAGAACACTTATGTCACTGGTGCCGGAGCTGAAATACGACACTTTACGCCTCCGTGCCCCAGGAAGTGCCGCGACGCCGAGTTGCCCTGAATACGCGAATGTAGGGCCTCGGATTGCCCCGCCCTCTTTCAGCGGATGATGGTACGTCTACGCTCGGATTGCCGCCATCTTCCCAGATACAAGCTCTGCGGTCACAGGGGAGCCTGGCTTGCCGTCACCGTTCGACATAACGGGCGGCCAGCTCTAGCAGCGAAACAAAGTCGCCGCCACACTCCGTATGCTAGCAGATGCTCGTGTCAGCTTCCCAGATTCATGCTCTGCGGTGACGGGGGAGCCTGGCTTGCCGCCACCGTTAAACATTACGGGTGGTCAGCTCGAGTAGCGAAACGAAAGCCCCGCTACATTCAGAATGCTGCTGGATGCTGGCGCCGACTTCCCAGATGCATGCTCTGCGGTGACGGGGGAGCCTCGCTTACCGCCACCTTTCAACATAACCGGTGGTCAGCCAGATTATGAAAACGAGGGCCTCGCCGCACTCCGCGTGCTCGCCGCACCTCGCCGCACCTCGCCGCACTCCGCATCTGGTGGCACTCTTTGCAAGAAGCGGCAATGTCGTGAGAACTATACGTGCGTGAGTGTGTATGCGTGCGTGTACGGGTGTGTGTGTGTGTGTGTGTGTGTGTGTGTGTGTGTGTGTGTGTGTGTGTGTGTGTGTGTGTGTGTGTGTGTGTGTGTGTGTGTGTGTGTGTGTGTTTGTGTGTGTGTGTGTGTTGGCGGCGGAGCCAACGACGTTACCCCTGGGATTTCCGATCTGATGGCAATAAACGTTGTCCGCTGTTTCTAGACGTGGCATCTAGGGATTGGGGGAGGCGTAAAATACGCCATCGAATACCTGAGAGACATAATTTGGAATGCACTGTGAACCTCTAAAGATGTAAATAAGCCTCTAGTACATTTCATAGGCTATTCAGCCCGGTTCTCTCCAATAGAAGCTAGTTTTTAAGTCGTGGTGGGCAACCGCCTGTCTTGGCGCGAGGGAATCAGGGCAGTCAGGGGAGACTGAACTTCAAACACCCTCCCTGGGCAGGCATTCTTTCTTCCAATTCAGTGCTATGAATCATCCCAGCACGCCTATATTGTCACGTGGTCATGACATGGACGAACGCAACTGTCGGCGTCTCAAAGAAGAAACTTCATTTGGCTGAACGTGTGGCCGGGAAACTGAATGTCAGGGTACAGCAATATACACTGAGCTTCTTCGATTTACACGTCCCGGACGGCTCCGGACGGCCCCGGACGCCGCCGCCGCATTCGTTTTTCTCGGGGACCAACCGGAAGCTTCGCCCACTGGTCCGGGACCGCTCGGATGCATGTTCGTTTTTCGCGTGCCTGGCGGCCTGCGGACGGCCCGGGACTGTCCGAACAATTTCTTGCTGGCAGCTGGCAGACGACGGCGCGGTGCGCATGGCTGTGCCTCACGCGTGCGGCCATCTTAAGTTAGACACGGGAAATTTTCGACGCGCTCTTGCTCTCTCTGTGTTTTTCTGTCCGCTTCTCGCGTGTTTCGGGATTTCGCATTGTTTTCGCGCTCAGTTCTTGTCGTCGGCGTTCTGAGCCGCGTCGAACATGTTCGTATTCCCGAAAGTCGGGCCAACACGCGTGGTGCTCGCCAGCAGAAACATCGGTGGAACGCCCACGCACGTCTTCGATGCGCGCTCGCTCGAGTAGTTCACTTATAGTAAGTGGTGTCACAACGGAAGTAGGTATAATTCACTGTCTAACCACTGTTGAGGTTGGAATTACGTCGGCGTTGTGCCTGGTGTCGCAGCCATGGACGGAGCAGAGGGCGTAGCAGACGCCGTAGCGGACGCGGGCTCCCACGCGGCGAGCATCAAGCGCGCAGGCGGCCCGCGGCCGCTCGGGACCAACTCGGGACTTTTGGATCACGTGATGACGGCGGCAAATGACGTAGCTACCTATGAGCCGAGGCGTCCGCGGGCCGCCGGCGACTGGTCCGGGACTTGGTAAATCGAAGAAGCTCACTGGCACTGATAGCGGCGAATAGAGCGTCATCCGTCGATAAAACTGGTAATCGTTGCGACGCGCCGTCTCTTATACAGCACGCGTCGAACTTTCCAGCCTTATCAGTGGTGGTCGTGAAAACTCTAGAATAAGCTTGGCGGTTCGCGTCCTGCGCTCAATCTTAACAAAACGATCTACTATAATCGCGAAGCTTCTCGAACACTGAGGCGTGGTCTGCGCCGGGCATTCCTGACAGGCTTTGTGGGTGCAAATCGAATGCAGTAAAACTGATACAAGAAACGTGTGTCACAGCACTTCACGCTATGCGTGCTTCACTTCCCATTGGAGGCGAGCAGCAGCATTCAGAAAAATCTAATACCTTGTTTTTAAATATAATCTATGCTTCCCGGTACGCTATAAAAGAATCGAGTTGACCATAGGAGGAAACAGAAGGCAATGTTTCTTGAGGGCTCCAATTAACGATATTTCCAAGTGGACACCCCTACCGTGTCCTCTCTTATCCTCCTTTAAATTTGCGCTTATCGTTAACCATGAAGTGGCACAAAAAACACGCACTGCACAGAACCAAGCGCCGCGGCTTGAGAAATACCTCAACATGTCAGCACGTTAGTAAAATATGGCGACTTTTTACGCAGGAATGCGAAAGCTTGAATTGGAAATAACCCACTACTTACAGATTATTTTCAAAAAATACGCAGATGTTTACCTCCTTTTTGGGGTTCACTGAGCAGTCAGAGAAAATAAACAATGGGCGTAGTACGATGTATTGAAATGTGCGGAAAAAACGTGAATTCAGTCAATATTTTCAAGGTAAAAAAAACTACTTTTTTGTAGCATCTTAGAGATATCGGTATCCGTAAAGTTATACTTCGTTGCCCTTCTCACTAAATATTACATGCCGTCGCTTGTACTTCCCCGCTGTACCAGCTACTACAAAGGTGTAAGGTGCACGCAGGGAGAGATGGAAGGAGAGGGAACGAAACCCGCGTCCTCAATCGTCAGTAATCGTACAGTAGGAATGATGGACGCAAAAAATTGGCTGCGTATCTGCGTGCTTCGCAGCAAATGTCGCCGAAAGACGATAGTCTTCTACCGGCCGTAATACTATGATTTGTCTTCCCCCAGACAGCGCGTCCTCTATGTTGAATCGGCCGTATCTGGCTGGCATTGATAAAATAGAGGAGGCGCTGCGTGAGATATGGACGCCATCTGGCAGTGGCATCCGGAAACATGAGCTTGTGCAGAACCCAGGGCCACTGCCAGGCTTTTTCGTGCATAGCGGCGCTAAAGTGGTTGCTTGGGCGTGTTGGTGCGACGTATTGGAGGGAAACAGCGCGAAAGATGAAAGACCAGGCAGAGAAAGGCACAAACAATAGCGCTGACTTACAAAAACAGTTGATTCGTCAAACCGCGCATTATATACCTGCGCAGTTGAAAACGAAAAGAATAAACAAAATATGACAAGTCGAAGATAGATGAACTATGAGCATAATAACCGAAAAGCACGCTCACTGCGCGCGGTCATTCTGATAGGAAAACAACCTCATCTGACAAGGCAACAGAAGGCCTGCTCACGCATGCGTCACCAAGCCTAGCTATTTCCAGGGCCTACAATATTTCACGTGTAAGCTGGGTCCCGATGACGCTTCAGAACCGCACATAGATGAAACTCAGGGACGCACCCACAATCTCGGCAATGAATGCCAAGGTGGACAGACACCATTGAAGAAACGCTGTAAGCGTGTTCCTTGAGACGCTCATTAAGACACCGGCCAGTTTGCCCTATGTAGCGTCTGCCACAGGACAGTGGTGGGGAATACACCACGCCTTGAACGCATGAAAAAAACTTGTTCCGATGATTAGTCGCGCATGCGCGGGTTTCTCTAGCTCCCGGGTTGACGGCCCTACACAGGCCAGCCAGCTTCTCGGGAGCAGAAAGAACAACATCGACCTCACACCTGCCGGCTATCCTCTTCATATTATGGGCCACGCCGTGGATGTAAGGAATGATGACGCACTTCCTTTTTTCTGGTCTATTTTCACGAGTTTGAACGAGCATCCCTGGGCTCATTTTTTGTTCCTTGAGCAGACACTCAGCCACTGCGGTCATTACGTGAGACGGGAATCCAGCCTTGGTGAGGCGCTCAACCTGCGTATTAAAACTGGCCTGGATGTTGTGGTAGCATGACTTCCGCAAAGCCTGCGTGAAGCAGGCCCTCACTATTGCCCTATTCACAACTTTAGAGTGCACTGACTCAAACGGTAGCAAAGGTTTACTAGCCCGTGGTGCATACTCCCAACAAACATGGTTACAATCAATGGTAATACTCAAATCTAGGAAGGGAATCGTTCCACCATCGGGAACTTCATGGGTTAAAACAAGAGGCGACATGTAGGGTAAGGCGGGGCAAAATGAGACACGGGGCAAAACGCGACATTTTGGCTTTGCCGACCTCTCTAGCTAATACAGAAAGCACTTGTCTTTGTTTCTATATTTCAGCGAGAGGTGCTGGTAGTTGTCCACCTTTTTATGTGTAAAAGTTGATGATTGCTCACAGCGTTCGCGTGGGAAAAATTACGCGACTGGTGTCAGTGTGTTCGTGACCTGTCAAAAAGGGGCGAAATTCTTCTCGGCCAAATTTTCGGATCCGTGCATGAAGCTACTCTGGCGTCAGTACAACAACGTCAGTATTTATATTGTTACTTTATACTACTAGCTACATACCACCAAAATTTTAGTTCATTTGGTGCGCGGGGCCAAAGGGGAAATTTTTTTTGAATTTGGGCATGTGAGGGGGGGAAAAATGCGACAAAAAAGGCTATGAATTGCCGTAGAGGGTGCCTTTCAAGTGAACCATTTACTTACACTAATTATATATTATATTTTATTGTTTAGGAGGGTTCGGACGCACAAGAGAATATCATGTAGAGCTTCCTGGGAGGAAAAGGACGTGAAAAAGCACTTATTGCTGTTCAGGACACTCACTGCATTCGCCCTGCATCGAGGTTTTTCCGCGTTCCCAAGGATGCTCTCATGAGGCGAACGCAAAATTGGAAGAATCTCCAAGTCAAGATGTTCACAAACAAGTCTCGGCATCGAGTTTTCCTCTAATACCAAATTTAAAAAAAGAAGCGCGAGAAAATTCAAATCTAGCACAGTTTTAAATTCATTGCCTCACGAAGCCCGGCTGACGAAGCTGTAAGCCACGAAACGCCCGCGCAGTTAGGCACCAAAACGGCAAAAGGAGGCGAAGAAGATGCGTCAGAACATACCTAGCGTCCAATCGTTGAATAATCCAATGAAGTGCAAGCTTTCAACAAAATACAACAATAGCACAAAAACTGGTGGTGTTTGATCTGCAAGGCGTTTTGGAGCAAAACAGCACCACATTCTGTCTGGATTCAATGCGTGGAGTGCAAGGACTGGGGTCATGAAGGCTGCGTGAGGGCCCATAGAGTTTAATTTCAAGTGCTTCTACTGCAAAAACTGTAGGTTTAATTTTTTTTCACACTGTCTCGTTTTGCCCCGCAGGTTGGGGCAAAATGAGACATCCGGTGCATTTTTTTTATTTCTTTTTAAAATAAACTTTTTCCCAGTGGCAACATGGTCATATTTATGTTGCGGACACCTTGTACCCAAAGGAAAGTTTCTGCATTGACGTTTAAGGGTAAAGAGTGAAATAAAAATAAATATTCACAATGTTTCAATTTTTGTCTCATTTTGCCCCACCGTACCCTACTCACGAAAAACATCTAAAATATTATTCATTAACACATCCACGGCAGAGCTACCAGCTTCAAACACAACAAGAAAGTCATCAACATAACGGAAAGCTTTTGCAACATTTAACTGCGTTAAGCGTTCTTGGACTGTGCGGTCGAGGCTAGCCCAAAATAAATGACTCAGAATGGGTGCTAAACAGGGCCCAATACAAACTCCGTTTCGTTGTAGATAAACATGATTGTCCCACGTTGCAAAAGTCGACCTAAGGTAAGTATCAAGCAGTTCCATGAAGCCATCCACTGAAATGTCAGTCTTGTTCTGATAGGCAATGACACCAAAACTTTCAATGCACTCGCGGATGCTGACAAGAAGCTTATTGTGCGGCAAAGAGTAATATACAGGATGTCCCAGCTATCTTTAGCCAAGGGTTGAAAAATACAATACTTGAGGCAGGCGAGTGAAATCAGTTGAATATTGCTTACAGCTATCTTGCGCACTACAGGCAATTTTTTCGTTTGTAATTAACGAATTTGTTAATTAGAATTAATTTACTAACTTCATAAATATGGACTTTACGCAAGAAACGGTAGTTGCAAAGTTCGAGGGCTTCTTCAGAAACCCCCCTTGCATCATTTGCGATAAAGAAAGATTTACGCGTACCATTTTTTCCATGCTGCAAAGAAAGCCCGCCAAATACAAAAAATACCACGTGACTAGCGCATTCGCGCGCCGCGACCGTGCTGCTCTCAGCCGTGGTTTGAGCGAACAAAATCAGCTGCGACCACGAACCGCGCGCTGCGTTGCAGCAGTAGGCCCATAAGTTTACGGTTGTTTCTTCGCCCGCGCTCGGCACAACTTGCACAGTCACGCGCGCCAACTGGCTGGCAACGGGCCAAAAAACCACCATCAACTTATCGGCCTACCGCTGCAACGCAGCCGGCGGGTTGTGGTCGCAGCTGATTTTGTTCGCTCAAACCACGGCTGAGAGCAGCACGGTCGCGGCGCGCGAATGCGCTAGTTACGTGGTGAAAAAACCGCGGCTGAGAGCAGCACGGTCGCGGCGCGCGAATGCGCTAGTCACGTGGGGGTCGAAGGTGGGCGCTGAGCTGCGAGGACACACCCCGATCGGCTCCTGATGTTTCTGCATTTCTTGATGATTTGTGAAGTTTTGTGCGGTAAATTCTTGTCACATCGAACCGCCAACGTCGTCAGGACTCTGTGGACACCGAAAATTGCACCGGTGGGTGGACTGTTTTAAATTCCGAGTGCTTTTGGTGCTGACCACGCCGCGAGTGAAGCTAACACTAACGGCCCGTTGGGCCCAGCCGCGGCCGCGACACAGCGGCGCGCGTCCGCTTCCGCGCTAACGAAGAGCACTTGTCATGAATTCTCGACGTAGAGATGGAATGTGAAGTTGAAGGTACTCCGGTTGATCCCGAAGATATCGACAGAGATCCCGGATGGATTGCCGTAACCAGAAAACGTTCGGAGAGCAAGAAAGCCGGCACTACGTATGGCGCCACACTGTCGGCAGCTAGGCTAAATGTACCTAACTCGGCACTCCACCACCACCGCCGCCTTGGAGAAGCCAAAAGAAACGTTCTGAAGAACAGCAAAATGCCACCGCTACCTCGTGACGAAATCAAAGTAATCGTCAGACCGTGAGGCGGACTGTGCATCGGCAGGGTAGGCCCCTCCACGGTGGCCGAAGCCATTTGGGAAGCGGCGGGCTTCGATAGCGACCAAAGCAGTGCGGACACGATGTGCCCGAATATGGTGCAAAATATCATGGTAATTAGCACTCCCAGCCAAGAAAATGCCGATCGTTACGTCACTGGGGATATTATCACCATCTCGAACCAAGAAAACGAAGTGAGAGCATACGTGGCGGCGCCGAACGCCACTTGCAAGGGCGTCATCCGAGGCATCTCGCTCAACGACGGCCCCGAGATCATTGAGAGAAAAATCGTCAATGAAAGGAATCCGCTAGCCCTCGACGCGAAAAGGATAAAAAACGGGCCCGCTGATCGTGCTCTTCGACGGTTACCGAATGCCCAACTACGTATCGTACGGAGGCACCATCATCAGGTGCACCCTCTACAGAAAGAAAACAGACGTGTGCCACATGTGTGGAAACATCGGGCATCGCTCGGACGTGTGTCCAACGCCGGATGCATCGATATGCAAGGACTGCAAGGCCCCACTGCTACAAGGGGAAGAAGACAACCACACCTGCACGCCAAAATGCGACCTATGCGGTGGAAAGCACCCCACCGCAGCCAGGGAATGTAGGCAGAGGTACCAAACGCCATACGTCGTCAAACGCAGGCGAAGACTCAGAGCACGCGGAACGCACGAGGAAGACTTTCCACCGATGGACGAAGACCTCTTTCCAGAATTTGACACCGCACAAAGCCGGGGAGCCAAGACAGATCAATCACCGCATCGCCGGCCATCGGCAACCAGGTGCCGTTCCAGATCCAGGGCTAGACGCGGCGGAAAGGGTGGCCGCACCGCCTCCAAACCACGCTCGGGCTTCCGATCAAGATGGAGGGCTCGCTCCGAGTCCAGAACCCACGCCGGAACCAGGCGTGGTCCCGGCTCTCGTTCCAAGTCTCGGACCCGTTTCGGCACCAGCCATGGCTTGTGGGGAAATGGTCCGGCTGCAACAACTGTCACCCAACGGGGCCCCGCGCCGGGTTTGCCACGTAAGCCCAGCATCGCCAACGTAGGCTCCAAGTCCCACCACTCGGACGAGGCCAATGCGGACCGGGGAGGAAGACAATCTACCCTATCCTGGCACCGAGCACCGAGTTCGAGGACGACGGAGTTATGCATTGCGACCTGCCTCCAGAGGAGAATAGAGATAACGAGATAGCTAGACTCAAGAGGGAAAACGCAGACCTTAAGGAAACAGTTAATGCGATGTCCCGTGAATTAGAGGAAATCAGGAAAGCTCTCGCCGCAATCCGCAGTGGCGAAAACCGAGAAGAAACACGCGCACAGACCGACACACCCGTCCCCGCCCCATCAGGTGACGGTCCCATGGCTACCAAACGCAGAGCGGTAGAAAGCAAACTCAAGAACACGGAATCACAAATAGAGGACATGAAGCAAACGTTGGGCGCACTTGCCGATAGTGTGAAGACGATTGCGGGCAGCGTAGCCAGCCTCACGGCCAGCGTTAAGCAAATTCAGGTGGCACTTGGAGACCCAAAAGAAGGACTCAAAGCATTAACAATCGCATCACTGCGCTCGAACAGCGTTACGAAAAGCTACCCGTCTTCGTAACGGGCGACGTAGCCGCGAGCGCAGCGAGAGTGAATGTCCCTTCCATCATAGCAAGATCGGCGACCTCATCGCGAGGTGGGCAGTTACTTCGCTCAGGTTTGACCTCCCGTGGTGGAGAAGAAAATAGAATTCAAGATGGCCAACGATAAAGATTTCTTTCGCATCTGGCAGTGGAATTGCAGGGGATACGCTGGCAAAAGAGCCCCCCCCTGCAACAATACCTCAGGACGGCTTCGGCCAAACCAAGAGTCATCGCTTTACAGGAAACAATGGTCAGCGCAGCTTCCTTACCGGGTTTCAGGGCCGTAACTGGCTCGTCCGCAGGCAGGGGCGTATGCACACTAATCGACAAAAAGCTAACGCACCTCTCCCACAATCTAGAGATCAGGGACGACGGCATCGAATACGTACTGGTTGAAATTTTACTAGAAGCGCCACGCAAGAATCAACGCAGAAACAGCATTTTTGTGATGAACCTGTACAGCAACCCCCGACATAAAAAACAGCAGTTCAAAGGACTTCTAGAGAAGGCCTCCAGGACTGCCGGGCCCCAACCCCTCGTCGTAGTTGGAGACTTCAACGCTCCACACGCCATGTGGGGTTATGTGTACGAGACGAGAAAAGGCCGAGACCTCTGGCTTGATGTCAATGAGCTGGACATGACCTTGATCACCGACAAGGCTTTCCCCACCCGTACGGGCAACTAGGCGGCTAGGGACACGACACCTGACCTCACCTTCATCAAAAACATCAAGGAAGTTCATTGGACTAACACTGCCATGAATTTTGGGAGCGATCACTACATCCTGGAAACGCGAGTAATGGTCCAGCGCAGCAGAAGTCGAGAATTCACGGTCATCGATTGGGACTTGTTTCGCAGTATACGCAGCCAGAGAACAGACCAAGCCGTCCCCGATGACCTTAGAGGCTGGTGTGAGAGCATTCGTCGGGACGTCGAGACGGCCACCAAGAAGGTCAAGACAGACCTCAACATCGACAAAATGGATAACAAATTGGCGCACCTGTTGGAAGCCAAAGAATCTATCGCTCGACGCTGGCAAGAGCAAAGACACAACCGCAGGCTCCGTAAAAAGATATCCACCTTAAACAAAGAAATCGAGGCGCACTGCAACACGCTTTGCAAACAAGGTTTGGGTTTGGGCTAGTTGGTGATCCATTAAACCATTAGGGCCCACTGTACTTTAAAAAGTACACTTCCTTTTTGGGGCATAGAAAATTCAAAACAGAATATTCTGATTTTGCTCATTACGATTTCCGGTGCCAAAGGTTGCAGCAAGAAAAACCTAATTTGGAATATTGACCCGGTTACGTTTTTTCTGTTTTATGAGTCGTCAAACTTTAGGAAAATGAGAGCCTGTTAAACGCACGTGGTCAGTACTACTTTTTCTAAATTCATTTGAAGTTATACATTTTATATGTTGAAAAAACGGACTGCTTCTGCTTCAGGAAGAAGGAAGGAAGAGCAATTCAATCCCTGCAAAGCGCGAGAAGCCTATAGAGTGCATAGTTTTGCTGTGAGGAGTAAGCAAATGTTGCTGTACTTTATTTAGTACACTGGGACTTCGTGGGAGCATACATGTAACTCTTGTTGTGCGTTGCATCATAGATTCAACATGCTTTTTTTTATGAATGCCGTTTTTTCCGTTATCTCAGACTCGTGGGGCTGCGAAAGATGTCGCTGTGAATATACGAGAGCATCTTGATGTTTTAATTGGCGATTCTGACCCTAACATGGGAACTTAGTAGGAGGAGGGGAATGACGACGGTACGAATAGATGCTCTCTCCTAACGATAAAAACACATGGAACGAAAGGAACGTGGGTAAGATAACTTCTGTTTTGACTCAGAAAAGCAGCTTTCTTTCGAAAATGGCAAAGACAACAGCATAATTGCTATGCTGGCGAAAGACTGCACAGTTGAGTCACTATGCTCTGTATCGTGGTGGTCATTCACTGAAAAGAAAAAAAAACGCAGTGCCACTGTCCTACTTCTTCGTCCGAAGTAACAATGCCATGAGGGAGTTTGAGCTCTACGATCAAGCTGCGAATGGCTAGAGAATTGTCATCCCTGAGAAAAAGTGGTACCAGCCCATATTTACCCAGATGACCGAAATAGCCGCAGACAACGCATAAAGGGTCTGCTACCACATTGTAGGTTTTAGCAGACCCTCTACGCGTTGACTATTGTCCTTTAGTCGCATAACAGAAAAACACTGACTGCGCCTTGTTGTACCCCAGAGAAGTATCAAAGCTCTCCAGATTCCACTGTGCTTGCTATTACCCTCTATCCACACGGACATTTTCACAAGAAGCCGGCGAAACAGTTGAATTCTGCCAAAATACATCGAAATGGTATGGCAAAAAGCGTGACGTTACGCTTTCCCTAAAGCACTAATCCTTGATTAAGTTGCATGGGCCAAGATAACTTTGTTATTCGTTTCGCAAGGGCCCAGCGTACTCCCCATTCTTGCATCAAGTCACCCTGCCCAAAAGGACTTCTTTTTGGGCTAGTTGGTGCTTAAGTTGCTTAGGTGCAGATGACTGAGGCGCAGAAGAAAGAGCGGCGCTGCTCTTTCTTCTCTTCTGCTCCTCCCTTTTTCACGAGATGTTTTTTGCGCCTCAGTCATCTTCACCCTGCCCGTTGCTATCTCGAAGGCCCAGCGTACTATTTATAGTACAGTATCATAACTCCTGCAGAAACACACGTAACTCTATGAAAATTTGCACGTGTGGTTATCTGTTGTGGCTAATTGAATAAGCGAAATTTGAATAAAATCGGACCAGTAGTTCTTTCGTGGTCCTTAATGGGTTAATAATACACAGCGCAAACTGAACAAAGGACGAGAAAAGGAACCACAAAGACAAGCGCTGACTTCCAACTGAGGTTTAATGAAAACATACATGCAATATAAGTCTCCCAAAACGCATCACGTGAGTGCCACGACAATCGCATACTAACTTCACCACGTCTAACAAAAGATTCTTATCGGAACCTAACAAATGCACGATAGACACGCGCGCAGACCAAATGCCAAACAAAGGAGTGCACCGGTACTAAGCATCCAAAAAGGCTAGTTCCTTCTGGGTCAACGCAACCGAAGGTTTGCTAACGCAATTACCCTTGGCAATGAACGAGGCCTCAATGATCACCCTGGTTTGATCATTTCCATGTTTAGCCAGGACCGCGGTTTGGTCAAACGCAGGAGTGCATCCACACTGAGCGCAGTGCTGGGCAAGGAAACCGTCGTTTCTTTTCTGCACCTTCAAATTGTGCTCTTGCAACCTAATATTCAGGCAGCGCCCCGTCTGCCCAACATACTTCAGACCACAGGAAAGGGGAACACTGTACACGACTCTGTCGGCACATTCAACAAATTGATTCTTGTGTTTCACTTTACATTTGCGTGACGCCTGCTTCACAGGGCATGTTTTTGCTCATAACTGATGCAGTTTATTGCAAACAACAATGGGACGAACTGTGCGAATCGATCGATGGACAACTCAGAAACGGCAAAGCCTGGAACCTCATTAAACACCTCTTAGATGAGAAAGGTTCGAGATCCAATCAAAATCATAACCTAGCCCGAACGCTTCACGAAGCCACCAGAAACCAACCGGTGGAAGAAGTCGTTGGTCAACTGATATCTAAGTACATGCCGATCAAAAAAGAAGGGGAGAACGGCGATTTCCCCGAGTAAGGAGGCCCACCACTACCCGAAATGGACGAAGCTTTCACGATAGCAGATATCAGACGCGTCGTCCAAGCGCTCAACCGGAAATCAGCACCGGGGCCGGACGGGCTCTCAAACAGAACCCTAAGAAATCTCGACGACACGTCTATCGAACGGCTCACGGACTTCGTCAACAAAGCGTGGAGCACGGGCCGGATTCCGGAAGAATGGAAGACTGCCAACACTGTGCTCATTCCGAAACCCGGCAAAGCTCCCAGCATCGACAACCTGCGACCGATCGCCCTCACGTCGTGCGTGGGAAAGGTGGCAGAACACGCGATCCTGAACAGGTTAAATGACTACCTTGAAGACAATGATATCTACACACACAACATGATCGGCTTCAGAGTCGGCCTCTCAACGCAAGATGCGATGAAACTCATCAAGCACCAAATTCTGGATGGATACTCCAGGGACACCAAGGCCATTCTCGGTCTGGACCTAGAAAAAGCTTTCGACAACGTCAGACACGAATTCATCTTAGCGACGATCGAAAGTCTTGGATTAGGACGCAGATTCTACGACTATGTCAGGTCCTTTCTGTCTGGGAGGAAAGCAAAACTACGCATCGGAGACCTGCACACGGAAGAGTTAATGCTGGGACACCGAGGGACGCCTCAAGGCGCCGTTATCTCACCAGTCCTCTTCAACCTGTGCATGATTGGCCTCTCCAAGAAACTCGCAAACATCGACGGTATCAAGCACACCATATACGCAGACGATGTCACAATCTGGTGTGCCCGCGGAAGTGAAGGCCAAGTACAAGACGCCCTACAAGAAGCCATCGACACGGTAGAACAGTACCTCTGGCCTACGGGTCTGAGGTGCTCGCCCACAAAATCAGAACTGCTGCTATACAGGAAAGAGCGAGGCGCGAAACCCAAGGGTTGGAAGCCGGTAGAAGAAAGCGACATTCGCCTTCACACGAGCGACGGCGCCGAAATTCCGAGCGTCACCAACATCAGAATCCTCGGCTTCTTTGTTGAATCCAGCGGCGGCAACGGTACCGCCTTAAAAAAAATCACCGCCAAGACTGACAATGCTTTTCGTTTAATCAAGAGAATTTCCGGCAGGCATCGAGGACTCAAAGAGGACAATCTGCTGAGATTAGTAAATGCTTTCGCGCTGTGCCATTTGTCCTATGCGGTGGCAATGCACAAATGGCTACAGTCGGAGTGGACCAAACTTGACGCCATCGTAAAGAAAACGATCAAGAAGGCTCTCGGTCTACCAGTTAGAACGAGGACCGAAAACCCCCTCAAGCTCGGCGTGCACAACACGGCGGCCGAGATCGCCGAAGCTCAAGAACGATCGCAACTGGCAAGACTATCCGGCACAACATCCGGCCGAAGAATCCTCGCTGAATTGGGAGTAAACCCCACGAACGCTTCCGGCGGCGACGAATATGCGAGAATACCCAAAGCGGTGCTAGAGGAAGTCACGGTCGACCCGATTCCACGCAACGTCCATCCCGTCCATAATGAGCGGCGAAGAACGGCGAGGGCCAAGTCCCTACTTCAACAAGTGGGCAAGAACGGCGCAACCGCACGCTTCGTCGACGCGGCCGCGCACAAGGACGGCAAGAAATACGCTGTCGCAGTCGTAGACCCACTCGGATCGGTAACCAACTGCGCCACGGTAATAACCACGAAACCGGAAATTGCAGAACAAGTCGCCATAGCCCTCGCCTTGATCGATGATCGATGTGGGGAAGTGTACAGCGACTCGAAAAGCGCCATCAAGGCATTTCAAAGAGGTCGCATCGCTAAGCAAGCGGCCCGCATTCTTCGCAAGAAAAGCTTGTTTCAAACATGCACCATTTACTGGTTCCCCGCACACGTCGGCTTGATCCAGGGAATTGCCCTGAACCCCAACGAGTCGGCCCACGAAGCGGCGCGCGCGTTAACTGACCGCACCGCTCACCTTTCGGGCGACGACTCGACAACCGATTTGGACGGGGCACACAAAGATTCTCCAAGCACGTACAACTGGCTCACCAAATATTATTACATGCCAAGGAGAGAGTTTCCGCCTCCGCACCCCGAGCTGAATAGAGCTCAGGCTGTCTCGTTACGATTATTGCAGACACACTCGTATCCGTCACTGGCATACCTCAACGAAATCTACCCGCATAAGTACCCTGACGCTTTGTCACATTCAAGAGGTGACAAAGAAAATGAGGCAAAAGGAAGGAGCTGGTTATCCCGAAAGGCCATCGAAGGAAAGTGTTGAGCTGGGGACATTATAACATTAAGGACGGACACAATGGTTTGCAGCAGACACTGTGGCGAATTACGGATAAATTCTTTTGGCCAGGTATCCAGAGTGACATTAAACGTTACGTAAGGTCGTGCTACCTCTTTGATTGTATATGTTGAAGGTATATACAGGAGCCGACTTGATTAGTAGAGTGAACTGGTTGAACTTTCGGATTCTCTCTTCTGCATAACGTGTTTGTATTTCGAAGGCATCAGTGTTGTGTCAGTATAGGGCGGCGTAAGAACATTGACAACGACGGTGGTGAGACACATAAGTGGTTTAATGTGGACAGTTGCAACGATTGTGTGTCAGTGGTATATTTTCAAGACAATGGTGGCACTGGATGGTGAGTGTGGTGGTGGTGGTGCTTTAGGTGGTGCGTGAGACAGTGATAAACGTCGGATTGGGGCTCATCTGAAGACACCACGGCTTTTGAGCAGTTTTCTTTGGGAGAAAACTCTTAAGGAAGGGGGCCATTGTCACATTTATGTGACAAGGAAAATACCGCAAAAGAAGAGAAAGAAGACGAACAGGACATGACGTGGAATCAGGGCACCAAAAGAAAAGGAAGACGAAGTGAAAGATATAAAAACGAAGGTGACGTGGACAAAGGGGCCCCGGGTATTCCATCGTGAGCGCGTGAGCTGGGCACGAGCGTCGCCGGCCTGTGTTCCGGGCGCTCCAGCTCTCGTTCGACGGCAACGCACCGTAGACTCCGGCTGGCCAAAGGACCGGAAGGCGAGCACGAGGACCCGCAGCGGCCAGGGAGCGCCATCGGCTTGTGCTCCGAGCGTCCCATCCTACGGCACCGCACCGTAGGCCCCGTCGGAGCCAGATCCTGTCCCTGGGAGACACGGGCCAGCGCAAGTACCTGCGACACGCAGGTCACTGAACTCGGAGCCTCCCAGCGTCTACGAGAACACCAGTTCGCGTTCCTCGCCAGAGAAGGACGGCGCCTCCGACTTGGACGCCGCCGCCAACGCCAGTGCCACCCGCAACGCCTCGCCTTCTCATGAACCGGCACTCGACGCCGTGAGTTGCGCAAGCGACAAACGCTTCGTACTTTTTAGTTGTTTGTTGTCTGTAGCTTTCTTTGTGCTGTTCCTATTTAGTGTGTACCTTTTTTCGCGTTTGCATTTATTCTAAGGCTAATGTGCGTTTTCCTTTCGTGTGCAATTAAAATGTGTGTGCTTAACGCTCCCGCCTCGTCCATTCTTTCTCGTCGACCGATGTCCGGAGATCCATGACAAAAATAAGTGGCGAGCCTGCCAGGATCCTTTTTTCTTATTTTTTGTTGTGGATCTCACGGATTTTTGTTCGGCAGGGAGGATGGACTTGACGAAGATTTTAGAGTTGGCCGTTAAACTTGGATTATCGGGTGAAGAAGCGGTAACCCTCTATGAGCGCGAAGTAAAGAGGGCGAGAGATGAGCGAGTGCGGGCACGCGAGGAGAGGCGCGAACAGGAGGAACGCGAGATCAGGAGGATCGAACACGAGAAGGAGGTTATTCTGCGGAAACAACGGACTGTGGAAGCAGATAATGAGAGGAGCACAGATAAGGGGGGGCTCCATAGGAAAGACAGAACCTCCTAGATCAACGGGAGTCTGTCCAGTGTCGATCACATTGCGTCACGACAGAAGAGACGAGCTGGACACAGAGTTGTCCCGGTCTGAGCGGGTAGCTTTAGATCAAGGCGGGGAGCACGAACTGAATTCGGCAAAAGCTACAGAGGTTAGAGCGGGCATAGGAATGCCTGGTATGAATTTACTGCTGGAATGTCGAGAGCTGGAGGCTCACAGCTGCGATGCGAGAGAACAGATCACTAGCGACCAGGCAGCCTGTGAAAAAGAAAAGGGGCTAGTAATTAGCAATAACAAAGAACTGGACTCAGATACGGCATGTGGATCCATTAATGAAGTTGTTAGGGAATGGCGTGCCGACAGTGTTGATCAGGGACCTCAGGAAAGGGTCGCTGTTGTGAGTGGAGTCGGAGGAATCGAGAGTTCACTGAAAGGAGCAGGTGTTGAAGAGACTCACGTTGTTGCTAAGTTAAAGCAAAGAAGACAGAAGGCCATCCCGAAAATTAAGCACAGATACAAGAAGGTTAAGAGAGATGCGCCAATGCGTAGCCGTGGACATGCAGTTAGGATGCATCCAAGAAGAGTTGTGTGGAAGAGGCGTGTGATGATGGTTGGCAGGCATAAACGCAGAGGGTGCACAGGGTGTTCACAACGGCAGGCAGAAAGAAAACGCGGAAGAAGGTCGTGTAAGGCGCGCGCGGTAAGGAAAAGAAGACGCAAGCTTGAACGCTTACTTTGGTAATTGTGATGTATGAATAAGTCTGTGTATTGAGCAAACCTAGTTGGGTTGTGATTTACAAAAGTGTTTTATACAAAGGTTTTCGGAACAATGTGAACAGCGAGTGCTTGTAGTGTGGTGGATAGTGTTCAGGAAACTGTGTAAGGACATTGACAGTGACACTGGTAAGATGAATAATTGTTTGGGATGGACAATCCAGATTATTTTGTGTCAGTGGTGTGCTTTGAGTGCATTCGAGACAATGGTGGCACAGGATGATGTGCGTCGTGGTGGTGGTGTGTTGGCTGGAGACTAATCGTGGAGAACATCGGGTTGGTCCTCGTCGGAAGACATCGGAGGCTTTGAGCAGTTTTCTTCTGGAGAAAACTCTTGAGGTAGGGGGGCCATTGTCTCATTCAAGAGGCGACAAAGAAAATGCGGCAAAAGAAGACGAAGATGAAAAGTATGGAGTGACGTAGAAGCGCGACACCTGAAGAAGAGGAAGACGAGGTGGAATATATAAAAACGAAGGTGACGTGGACAAAAGGGCCCCGGGTATTCCATCGTGAGCGCGTGAGCTGGGCACGAGCGTCGCCGGCTTGTGTTCCGGGCGCCCCAGCTCTCGTTCTGCGGCAATGCACCGTAG
Source organism: Rhipicephalus appendiculatus (assembly GCA_030522465.1). NCBI lineage: Eukaryota > Metazoa > Arthropoda > Arachnida > Ixodida > Ixodidae > Rhipicephalus > Rhipicephalus appendiculatus. Next base: position 20,791 of record JALIZH010025678.1, read on the forward strand.
ACTCCGGCTGGCCAAAGGACCGGAGGAGAAGCACGAGGACCCGCAGCGGCCTGGGAGCGCCATCGGCCTGTGCACCGAGCGCTACATCCTACGGCACCGCACCGTAGGCCTCACGTGAGCCAGTCCTGTTCGAGGGAGACGCTGGCCAGCACAAGCACCTGAGACGTGCAGGTCAGTCAACTCCAAGCCCTCCAACCTCAACTACTACGCCAGTGCGCGTTCCCTACTAGAGAAGGACGACGACCCCGACTCGGACGCCAAGGTTAGCGCCAATGCCCCGCAACGCCTCGCCTCATCATGAACCGGCACACGACGCCATGTGTAAGCGACGAACGCTTCATACTTTCTAGCTGATCCTTTCCTTTAAGTTTGTATGATAACTTTGTTTAGAGGTTTGTTCTATCTTTGTGTGTGCCTTTTTCGCGTTTGGGTGTGCTTTGCTTTAGTGTGCAATTAAACATGCTTGTGTTTAACGATCTCGCCTCGTCCGTTCCTTCTCGTCGACCGGTGTCCGGAGATCCGTGACAAAAATAAGTGGCGAGCCTGCCAGGATACCTTTTTCTTATTTTTTGTTGTGGATCTCACGGATTTCTGTTCGGCAGGGAGGATGGACCTGGTGACGATTTTGGAGCTGGCCCTAAAGCTTGGATTGTCAGGTGAAGAAGCGATAAGCCTCTATGATCGCGAGGAGAAGAGGCGGCGAGATGAGCGAGCGCGGGCACGCGAGGAGAGGCGCGAACAGGAGGAACGCGAAATAAGGACGTTTGAACGTGAGAAAGAGCTTATTTTGTGGAAACAGCACTTTATAGAGGGAGATAGTGAGAGCAGCACAGGTGATAGGCGCTCCACAAAAGAGACAGAACCTCCAAGATCGACGCTAGACGGTACCAGAGAGTTGATGGATCCTTTTCACGACAAAAGAGAGGACCTGGATGCATACTTGCACCGGTCTCAGCGGACAGATTTGGGTCAAGGTAGCGAGCAGAAACTGAGGTTGGCAAAAACCCCAGACGTTAGACCGCACGTAGAAATTCCAGGGATGGATTTACTGCGGGAATCTGGAGGGCCTGATGTTCATAGCTGTAATTCAGTAGAAGAATCGGCTAGCGAAAGTGAGAGCTGTGTAAAAGAAAATGGGATAGTAATTAGCAATGACAAAGAAGTAGAATGAGACATGGCATGTGGATCTAGTAATCAAGTTGTCAGTGAACGGCGTGCCGAAAGTGTTGGTCAAGGACCTGAGCAAACGATCGCGGTTTTGCCAGGCGACGCACAAGTCGAGAGGAGCACATCGTTGAGAAGCGCACGGCTTGAACGAAGCAGCACACGGCATACGCAAGAGATAGTCGTAGCGGGGAGCGTGAGGAACATAGGCTTGGCTGAGACTCGCATTGTTGCTCAGTCAAAGCAATGTAGAAAGAAGGCCACCCCAAAATTTAATCAGAGATATCCGAACGTCAGGAGAGATGCGCAAATGCTTAGCCGGGGACGTTTAGTTAGGGCACATCCAAGAAGAGTTGTGTGGAAGAGGCGTGTGATGATGGTTGGCAGGCATAAACGCAGAGGGTGCACAGGGTGTTCACAACGGCGCGCAGAAAGAAAACGCGGAAGAAGGTCGTGTAAGGCGCGCGCGGTAAGGAAAAGAAGACGCAAGCTTGAACGCTTACTTTGGTAATTGTGATGTACGAATAAGTCAATGCATTGAGCAAACCTAGTTGGGTTGTGATTTACAAAAGTGTTTTATACAAAGGTTTTCGGAACAATGTGAACTGTGAGTGCATGCAGTGTGATGGGTGTTGTTCCAGAAACTGTGTAAGGACATTGACAATGATTGTAGCTATACGAACAAGTGCCTAATGTGAACAGTTGTGGCGATTCTGTATCGGCGAGGTACTTTGAGCGCATTCGAGGCAGTGGTGGCTCTAGATGACGAGTGTGGTGGTGGTGGTGTTGTGTACTGATCGAGGAGAACACCGCATTGGTCCTTACGTGAAGACACTGGAGGTCTTGAGCAGTTTTCTTCTAGAGAAAACTCTTGAAGAAGGGGGGCCATACTTATTTTTGTCACGGATCTCCGGACACCGGTCGACGAGAAGGAACGGACGAGGCGAGATCGTTAAACACAAGCATGTTTAATTGCACACTAAAGCAAAGCACACCCAAACGCGAAAAAGGCACACACAAAGATAGAACAAACCTCTAAACAAAGTTATCATACAAACTTAAAGGAAAGGATCAGCTAGAAAGTATGAAGCGTTCGTCGCTTACACATGGCGTCGTGTGCCGGTTCATGATGAGGCGAGGCGTTGCGGGGCATTGGCACTAACCTTGGCGTCCGAGTCGGGGTCGTCGTCCTTCTCTAGTAGGGAACGCGCACTGGCGTAGTAGTTGAGGTTGGAGGGCTTGGAGTTGACTGACCTGCGCGTCTCAGGTGCTTGTGCTGGCCAGCGTCTCCCTCGAACAGGACTGGCTCACGTGAGGCCTACGGTGCGGTGCCGTAGGATGTAGCGCTCGGTGCACAGGCCGATGGCGCTCCCAGGCCGCTGCGGGTCCTCGTGCTTCTCCTCCGGTCCTTTGGCCAGCCGGAGTCTACGGTGCGTTGCCGCAGAACGAGAGCTGGGGCGCCCGGAACACAAGCCGGCGACGCTCGTGCCCAGCTCACGCGCTCACGATGGAACACCCCGGGCCCTTCTGGCCACGTCACCTTCTATTTTATATCCTCCGCTTCGTTTTCCTTGTCTTCTAGTGTCATGGTTCCACGTCACTCCATACTTTTCATCTTCGTCTTCTTTTGCCTCATTTTCTTTGTCACCTCTTGAATGTGACATGCTTCCTGCACCGCATGCGGTCAGGATGTCGCTACTCTAGCTCACACGATCTGGGAGTGCTGGGTCGCTAGGCCCGACCTACAGCAAGACCAGATGGGAAGCCATGCTGCACAGCACGAAGTCTCAAGACCAAATCCTGGCCGTCCGATACGCCCGCGACAGGGCCCGCAGGCTAGACCTGTCGGTCCCCACGTGGGAATAGCCGGGTGTACGCGGGGGACACACTCCCCTACGTCTGTAACGGACCTCAATAAAGTTGATCTCTCTCTCTCTCTCACGTGGTATTTTTTTTGTGTTTCGCGGGCTTTCTTTGCAGCACGGAAAAAATGGTACGCGTAAAACTTTCTTTATCGCCAATAATGCCATGGGGGTTTCTAAAGACGCCCTCGAACTTTGCAACTCTCATTTCTCGCGTAAAGTCAATATTTATCAATTTAGTAAATAATTCTAATTAACAAATTCGTTAATTACAAAAGAAAAATTTGCCTGTAGGGCGCAAGATAGCTGTAAGCAATATTCAACTGATTTCACTCGCCTGCCTCAAATATTGTATTTTTTAACCCTTGGCTAAAGATAGCGGGGACACCCGGTATATCCTGTCTGGCCTACCGAGAATGCCTGGTAGCCAGCAAAGTGATTATCTTTCAAATATGCAATAACATCGTGTGGACTCTTGATACTTACCTTAGGTCGACTTTTGCAACGTGGGACAATCATGTTTATCTACAACAAAAGGAGTTTGTATTGGGTGCTGTTTGGCACCAATTCTGAATGATTTATTTTTCGCTAGCCTCGACCGCACGGTCCAAGAACGCTTAACGGAGTTAAATGTTGCAAAAAGTTTTCGGTTATGTAGATTATTTTCTTGTTGTGTTTGAAGCTGGCGGTTCTGCCGTGGATGTGTTAATGAATAATATTTTAGGACGTTTTTCGTGAAGTGCACGTCGCCTCTTGTTTTAACGATTCGCTTCCTAGATTTGAGCATTACCATTGATTGTAACCAAATTTGTTGGGAGTATGTACCACGGGCTTGTAAACCTTTGCTATCGTTTGAGTCGGCCCCCCTCTAAAGTTGTGAAAAGGGCAATAGTGAGGGCCTGCTTCACGCACGCTTTGCGGAAATCATGCTACCACAACATCCAGGCCAGTTTTAATACGCAGGTTTAGCGCCTCACCAAGGCTGGATTCCCGTCTCACGTAATGACCCCAGTGGCTGAGTGTCTGCTCAAGGAACAAAAAAAATGAGCCCAGGGATGCTCGTTCAAACTCGTGAAAATATACCAGAAAAAAGGAAGTGCGTCGTCATTGCCTTACGTCCACGGCGTGGCCCATAATATGAAGAGGATAGCCGGCAGGTGTGAGGTCGATGTTGTTTTTTCTGCCCCCCGAGAAGCTGGCTGGCCTGTGTAGGGCCGGTCAACCCGGGAAGCTAGAGAAACCCGCGCATGCGCGACTAATCATCGGAACAAGTTTTTTCATGCGTTCAAGGCGTGGTGTATTCCCCTACCACTCTCCTGTGGCAAACGCTACATAGGCCAAACTAGCCGGTGTCTTAATGAGCGTCTCAAGGAACACGCTGACAGCGTTTCTTCAACGGTGTCTGGCCACCTTGGCATTCATTGCCGAGATTGTGGGTGCGTCCCTGAGTTTCAACTATGTGCGGTTCTGAAGCGTCATCGGGACCAGCTTACACGTGAAATTTTGGAGGCCCTGGAAATAGCTAGGCTGGGTGACGCATGCGTGAGCAGGCCTTCTGTTGCCTTGTCAGATGAGGTTGTTTTCCTATCAGAATGACTGCACGCACAAGTGAGCGTGCTTTTCGGTGATTATGCTCATAGTTCATCTATATTGGACTTGTCATATTTTGTTTCTTCTTCTTTTCGTTTTCAACTGCGCAGGTATATAATGCACAGTTTGACGAATCAACTGTTGTAAGTCAGCGCTATTGTTTTTGTGTCTTTCTCTGCCTGGTCTTTCGTCTTTAGCGCTGTTTCCCTCCAACATAGCGTCGCATTTTCAGCGCAGCCTAAGAAACACTAGGATCTTTAGAATTACGCATCTATGTATTTTTTAGTAAAGGAACACAGCACCTAATATTTACGTATCGATGTTGCGCCTCAGACATGCGTAATATTTGATTTTTAGTTGACAATATTCACAAGTATGAACGTAGCCACCAGTTGAAGATGGCTGGGTGTTCAGTAAGTGCTTAAACTTTGGCCGGGTGGCTGAATCGTGTCACAGACAGAAAGATAGGAAGACGCACAGAAAGACTGACCAAAATTTCTGCGTTGAAGTATCGCAAGAAAGACTGTCGTCTTTAAATAAACCTTGTTGTTCTGGGCGGAAAACTAACAAACCGAGCACTGCTGCAACTGAGCAGACCGAGTCGTGAACCTGAGTCGTGAACAAGCAACTGAGCAGACGACGCCCCGAATAAAATTCGAAGAGACCACAAGACGCGCGGCATCCAGGAGCAGCAGCTTCGCAAGCGACAAATATATGCGTCTCCGCATTCGCACCTCGGAGTAGGCGGCGACGGTTGGAAACAGAAAAATCCAGACAAACACCTATCTGCACTCGGGACAACGCCACGCAATGTGGCTAACGATATACGCCGGTAAATGTCCATGGTGTGGGGGGCGGCCACCTTTTCCTCGCATTATGTGGGAATGTATGTCTTGACGAACAAACATAAACTCCCGTCTGGTAGTGACCTCACTAAGGGAGCCCTAGGAGGCCGTCTCCTGCTCGAGTGCACTTGCGAAGACACAGATTGGTCTCTTGGATAAGGCTAACCGTACCGCAACGGCCACTGGAGTCCTGTACTAGGGACTCAACCTTACGGCGCCCTTATTTCTAATACTTATTCAATAAAGTTTTTTCAATCAACCAAACATCCTGAACTGTCATATTAAACCAGACTTTCCAGGCATCCACGCAATTTAACACGTTACGACCTACCCCCCACCAACCTCAAGACGCTCTAGAACCTCAATGCTCAACCAAATTCGAAAAAAGCTTCCCTCTTCCCGAGGACAATAGTTCAGCGGAACGGGCTGCCAAAAGAGGTAGTCAGCATGCCAACGTCTGAATATATATTCACCGGTCCTTGTTTCCTACACGTGACTGCTGGGTGTGCTTTGTTTCTTGAATGCAATTTAGTTATGACTGAGTGTTCATTGTATTGATTTTGTTATACGATGAGTGTGCTTTGCTACTTAAAACCAATAATTTTTGTATTGATGGCTCACTGTACTACACTTGTTCGTGTTTATCTATTTTGTTGTTCTTTTGTCCTTATAACATGGCATTAACTTGCAACAAATCTAACGCCTTCTGCATTGTAACCAATCCAGCCTTGACGACCATGAGGTGACCCAGCGGTATTGAATAAATAAATGAATGAATAAATATAGTTGGAAATAAACTGGTAAATAACCAAGGCCACCACGCCAGCAAAGCGCATCTTTAGGAGATTTCAAGTTCACTCAACACACACCATTTCGAAACTATCACATTCGCCAAGACGGGACAAGGTACACATGTTCATTTGTTATAAATTATGAGGAACACTATTAATAAGCTTTAAAAACTATGAGGTGACCATAGATACTCAAATTTATCTCAGTTGGCGATTGATGAGAACAAGGCAAATTGATGGTGGTCGTATTTTTTCATGCAGTTAGCAATGCGTGCCTCGGGGGCAATTTCGTTGGGTACAAATATACATTTTTAAAATTCAAAGGGCCGGAAGGAGGGACAGATGCCCAAAATGCTTTTCAATAAAGCTTCTCTGCCAATGTGTTCAAGTTTATGAATCACTGGCGGTTCATTCCTTCAGTTAAAAGCAGGAGCGTTTTATGAGCTTGCCAGAATGTGCTAAGTTTCTACAGCGCAACTGGACGCGAACGGAGAGTAACACGCAAACACACACACAGCGCTGTGTGTCGGCATGCCATGCTTGTCACTGTCAGATAAGGAAATGATATTTCTGGATCCGTCACTCAAGGTAGGTGGCAACTGGTTGTGTTTGCGGCAAAACATGCGCGTTTGGGTTCCGGCTTTTGTTTCTTTCTTGTTTTCTTTGCACCTGCTCGCGTATGTCTATATAAGAGTGACGTGCATATGAAAATAAACATTCCCAGTTAAAAGTAAAAAAAAAACGCAGCTCTGTGCGTGTGTTTGCGTGTTCCTCTCCGTCCGCGTCCAGTTCGCGCTGTAGACACTTAGCATGAACAACCAACTAGCCCGCCAACGCACTTTTGCCAGGAATGTGCTGGACAAAATTTACATATCTGAAATATCGCTCATTGACGCGAGCTTGCTTCGTCTACAAGTGTCATATCACTTGCAAACGCTCAATATTAGCGGCTCTGTTTTTTGCTCTTGTGTTTGCAGTGGTCAATAACAAAACAAAAAAACCATGGCACGACCCTCAAATTCTGTCAGCTTCTGGAGAAGGAATATTTTACGACTTGCTGTTCATGCTCACATACGGCGTCCTCATCTTTCTCTATCTCCTGTACCGCAACCTCGGAAAGTCGCGGTCTGAGTAATGCATTGCCACCGGGAAAAGCAGCGATCCCCGAAGACGAAGATGTGGCAGCCGAGTGGACTGCAGTAGAGAAAATGTGCCGTCGATCGGATAGAAACTTTGCGAAATATACGCTGGTAGCACGACGGCTGCACAAAAGCTACGGCCCGCTACAGGCTGTGAAAGAACTCTCTCTCGCCTTACGACCAGCTGAATGCTTCGGCCTGCTCGGAGTTAACGGTGCCGGAAAGACGACAACGTTCCGAATGCTGACAGCCCTTACACCAATGACGTATGGAGAAGCCTTCATGAGTGATGTTGTGCTATCCGAGGAACCGCGGAAGGTGACGTATAGTGTTGTTTTATTTATTTATTTACATATTTTACTTATTTGTTCAAAATACTCACATGGCTCGAAAGCACAAAAGCAAGGGGGGGGAGGGGAAATAGATACACGTACAGTTAACTAACTAATCACCGTGCCTATAGAACGTGGATCATCGGTGAACCGAAAGCGAAGAGCGAGATTTTAAACTGAAACTTTGGTCGCGAATAAACGACGCGGGACGAAGAAAGACACGCACGACAAGCGCTTGTGGTGTGTTTTAAATGCGAAGCATTTCTTAGCGAACTTCGGCGACTTTGAGCGTATCTATCTATCTATCTATCTATCTATCTATCTATCTATCTATCTATCTATCTATCTATCTATCTATCTATCTATCTATCTATCTATCTATCTATCTATCTATCTATCTATCTATCTATCTATCTATCTATCTATCTATCTATCTATCTAGCCGCCTACGACTTTCTGCTCTCCTGGCCGTATCGTTAATGGGACTTGTGCGAAATTTGGTATGGCATAACATGACTCTATGACGGACATAAATGGCTGGTCATATCATGAAAATCATGACTAACTTGTCATGAAAAGTATGATTTACATGCCACGCTCATGGCGCGTTCGCGGCCGTTTCGTTAGCTTGATATACACGAAATTTGGGATTGAGTGACGTGACTGTATGACGAACATAAATGACAGGTGGTAATATGCAAATAATGACGTGCATGTCCTGAACAACATCATTTGATTTACATGCCACGCTCATGGCGCGCTCGCGGCCGTTTCGTCAGCTTGATATACACCAAACTTGGTATTGAGTGACGTGACTATATGACGAACATAAATGACACGTGGTAATATGGAAATCATGACATGTCATGAGCGACATGACTTGCATTCCACGCTCATGGCGCGCTCGCGGCCGTTTCGTTTGCTTGATATACACCAAATGTGGTATTGAGTGACATGACTGTATGACGAACATAAATGACACTTGGTAATATGGAAATCATGACATGTCATGAGCGACATGACTTACATTCCACGCTCATGGCGCACACGCGGCCATCTCGTTAGCTTGATATACACCAAACTTGGTATTGAGTGACGTGACTGTATGACGAACATAAATGACAAGTGGTAATATGGAAATCATGACGTGTCATGAGCGACATGACTTGCATGCCACGCTCATGGCGCGCTCGCGGCCGTTTCGTTAGCTTGATATACACCAAATTTGGTATTGAGTGACGTGACTGGATGACGAACATAAATGACAAGTGGTAATATGGAAATCATGACAAGTCATGAGCGACATGACTTGCATTCCACGCTCATGGCGTGCTCGCGGCGGTTTCGTTAGCTTGATATACACCAAATTGGTATTGAGTGACATGACTATAACGAACATAAGTGGCAGGTGCTAACATGAATATCTTGGCGTGCATGTCATCTACAACGCCATTTACATGCCTCGCTCATGGTGCGCTTGCGTCCAGTTCGCTAGCTTGATATACACTAAAATTGGCATTGCACGACGTGACTGTATGACGAACATAAATGACAGGTCGTAACATGTAAAACATGACATGCAAATTATGTAAAGCATGATTTGCTCCTTCCTGGCTGCTTCGCATTACATCGATTCCCGCAGTGCGTGGGATCTGCCGGCTTTTTTTTTCTTTCTTCGTTTAGTTGTGCTTAGAATTTTAATTCATCATGAGACACCGACTAGCCTACCTAGCTATCCTTTTAGCGAGTTTTCAAATATATGGGCGCTCCCTTCGACTAGTTGCGCCAGATAGCACATTCTGTAAGGACTAATATGCACTTTTAGAACAGCATACGCAAACTGAAGCATTAGCGTTTGCCGCCACTGCGTATGCGTCGGACGCTTTGCTCCTGCGGGCCTCATTCAGTGACTGAAATAGCAAGTGACTGCAACGAACGCTATTTTTGTGTACGGTATGACAAAACTAGCTACTGTTTTGTTTCCTGAGTGGCGACTCTGTTGCCTCCTTCCTAATGCACCGATTCATACTGCGTCACGGTCCACCCCAGCAGCTTCTCAGCGATCGAGGCCGTGTCTTCTTGTCGGAAGTCGTCGAAGCCATTCTCACGGAGTGCCATTCTGTCCACCACAAAACTGCTGCTTACCACCCGCAGACAAATGGCCTCACCGAACGCTTTAACCGCACCCTCGGCGACATGCTTTCGATGTACGTCGCCGCCGACCACACGAATTGGGATGATATACTGCCCTTCGTCACCTACGCTTACAACACCGCCCCCCAGAGCACTACTGATTTTTCACCCTTCTTCTTACAATTCGCAATGCCCACGAACTATAGGTGGCGCGCTGTACGATTCAAGATGGCGCTCGAGGGAGGGTCAGCCCGTTTGTTCGCATAGGAACTCATAGGACGCGCGAACGTACGGCCCGTGCCACTTTCACCGGATGACGTCCTGAGCTTCACTGAAATGGCTATCAGACCGAAATGTTTTCTCAAACCATGGAAGCTCGCCAGGTCATTATTTTCCGCCGTGTGAAAGGTTATATTTCAGCTCCGTTACCGTGCATAAGCGATGCTTTGTGAAATCCTGTGCGTGCTGCAGAAAACTTCAAGAACTAGAATTCACGTATGACCTGAACGGCACTCCGAGATATTGTGTACCGAGCCTGCCTGACGGATTTGCCGCAGTGGTAGGCCGCTAGCGAGTAGCGTCATCGCTGCTGCACGGGATTAACGTGGCGATGGTTTGCAAACATACGCCGTCGTCATTACTTGTACAGTCAGGAACGCGGAGTTGCTTCTTCAACGGAACACAAGCATTTAACATCTTATTCAGTAGCGCTTGTGTCACAGCCATGCTCAGACTCAAGCCGTGCGCAATTCACTACACTCGGATGCTGCAGGTTCGATAAGCACGATCGAAACATGAATATCAAAAAGAACACGCACGTATGCTTTTCGCAACGACGAATTGTTTGACGTTGCGAAAATTCGTCGAACAACTATGCCGTTCGCAAGGTACCGGTGAAGTACAGGAGAAGTTAGCCGAGTGGCGTGGATTGTGGCCGTGACTGCACGTTTCATCGCTCTAACCATTTCGCTTCCGTGTTCCGAGCTCGGGGGTTTGGCGGCATATGCGGCGGTCGATAACATCCACAATAATTGCGCTACGTGCAATGCACAAGAAAAACTATGTTTTTATTTTGATCTCGCCGAAGGATACTATACATTAAATAAAATCAAAGTGACTTACGAGCGTGAAAAAAACATTAGCGCACGAAGGGACGTGAAGTGCAACTAGCTGCTCGTTAGCTAGCAGCTGATCGTTCATCGTCGCTGTCACACCTGCGCTTTCACAGCCTTCTCCGTCCAGTGGAAAATCCTCGTCGTCAAGATGGTTTCTCTTAACATCATTGCTGAAAGCAATCTGAAGAATTTCCTCCACCGAATGACTTCGATTAGTCCGCGTCACAACGTAATCTGGGCGCGCAGAACTTTTTCCTCTCACACCGGTCAACAAACAAATCGCTTGCAGAGTGCTGCCATCTGTGAACAAACGTACGAAAACAAGCGGCGTAGCGCTGGCCAATTTGAGCTTGCTCAATTATATATCGCGAGCTCGCGCGACTTCCCGTGTACAATGTTGTAAATTCATGCACTACAAAAGCACTAAAGAACGCTACATGCAAGTAAAACAAGGTGAGTTTCAATTGAGAAGATCAGACGACAGCATTTAACTCACCTACGTGGCCACACAAAACCTCGCGAAGCTGATATGTGTACGATGTGGGTCATCATTGTACGCGCGAGTTGGTACGTATTTTTTCACGAAAACTTCGCGTCTCGCAAGAACGAATCAAATTTATCGTGTCACGGAGGACCCGGCTTGTTCACTGATGCAGGAAACATGCAAACTCGTAGTGTTTGTTTCCTGCTAAGACAGCCGAACAAGGGAGCGACTGCGTAGGGCTGCCACGGTGTCGTCTACTGATCATCCCTGAGAGAACGCTCCTCAATTCCGCTTGGTGGCGCGACAGTCTATGGCCATTGCGAATATGGACAGCACCCGTCGCACACCATCGACACTATACTTCCGTACACGCCGGATCCATCTGAGTGTGCCCCTATTTCTGACACAGGCTTGTTGAAGAGTGTCGCGAGCTTTCCAAGACTTTTATGACGAATGAACAAGAGCGGCAGAAGAGTAATCGTGATGGCTCCGCCACTTCTGAGCCAACGTTCCTGCCTGGAGCACTCCTATGGCTCTCGGTCTCTACATCTGCAGCTGGCCGCTCTTCAAAACTACTGCCGAAATATGAAGGCCCCTACCGTGTCATCGAGCGCACATCTCCGGTCAACTACCTGATCGAACCCATCGAACAATCATCGGACATGCGCCGTCGAGGGCGCGACGTTGTCAACGTGGAGCGCCTGAAGGCCTACTATGACCCGTTCATAGTGACAAGCTGTTAGGTCGCCCGGCGGCTCCCTTTTCGTACCTGGGGTAATTGTAGCGAAGCCTTGGAACTTAGAAATGGGTTGCACTCTCGAGCGCCTTCCAGTGGGTCATCTCCAAAAAGGACGCCGCTCGCGGTGAGAGTCCGTGCCTGGCCCTGGCTGTCGCCATTACGCATTATCGCTGAGTGCCGGCAAATAAACCCCGTAACAAATGTTACATCTTGGAGGTTTAAGATACGGTACCACTTATTTTGATAGTGTCAGCCATTAAAGTGTGAGGACTGTTCATAGCATACATGTTTAGAATGTATTTTTATTGTGTGCGGAGAAGCCCTGTTGACTGCTCACTTTTAGTGCCTGAAATTTTTATATGCTGCTATTCAGCATAACTTCCATTAAAAAGGTATGACTCAATAGAAAATTTACTCCTCTTCCTAATTATGTTCATTGTATGGTTGTGTCTGAAAAGTTTCTAGATAGGAAATGTATAACAATGAAACCTGACGGAATCATGTAGTTTTTTCTTGGCAGGAAAAACACTGCAATTGATACGCTCTTTCAAGGGGCCCTGCAACAGTTTTCCAAGTCGCAATGGAATGGATTCACTAAAGAAGCTTATTGCCTCATGAATTGACCGCCGCAAACGTTTTACAAATATATCTAGTACGAGCGGAGTTAAAACAATTTCTAGCATACTGCAATTACCTTCTCTCTTCTCTCCTCCCGACTTAAGCGCTGGAAGCTAAGCTGGGAGGAACGGCGCGGCAGAAGAAAGTACGTCACGCGCGCCTCGTGACCTTGAGCACTTTTTCTCATTTTTTTTCTTCGAACGCACGCCTTTTCAGTGCCATCGCGCACCGTGGACATGTCGCGGCCTCCCGCGGCGGCCCCAGGTACTCTCGAGCACGCCATGTTCAAATCAGCCAATGGCATGATATTTGGGCCTTTGACGCAATAATTTTTGAGTATTGACACGGGCATTTAGTGGGTATCTGGCTGTTGCGCGGCTAGTTTCGCCATTTTTGTGCGGATCGCTGGTGGTGGAGAAAGACGAAGACCTGCTGCTCCATTGGAGCTGTTCCGCTGTTTGTCGTGTTGTTGCTTGTTTTCCTTTATTTACCGTGACAAACTGGTGGAGGTGCGGGGTACAACCCTAATGCGCTGTTTCAACCTCAAGGCGCTTTAAGTTCCGGCCACCATTTCTACAATTCCGGAGGAAAACCGGGCACTTCGCCACAGCCGCCGCTTGTTAGGACTACCTCCCGAATTCGGTCCCTTGAGTTCGGAGAATGTCCACCACAACGGCAAGCCAGACGCAAGAGAGCAATATAGACCGACTCGCAACCACCCCAAACGTCGTCTAAGCAGCACGGTTCCCGAAGGCCTTTCATGGTGATGCGTTCGAGGACGTGGATGACTGGCTCGACCACTTCGACCGGGTCGCAGCAGCCAACGAGTGGAAAGAATCCAAGAAACTGCGCTACGTCTACTTTGCACTTGAAGACGACGCTCGCACGTGATATGAGCACCATGAGCTATTATCAACTGTCTAGAATTACAGCGACAACTACGCGAGACATCCAGAAATCCAAAACGAAAAGAGAAAGCCGACCAGGCTCTGTACAGCCGGTTTCAGAAGCCAAACGAAAGCGTGGCTACACTCTAAGAAAAAGTCGAGTATTTGGGAGTATTTCTGCTATACAAAAGTAATCGTCATCTGGCTTGCTCACGTTTCCTCTCTTGAAAATCTGGCTCTCGGTACATTCCTATAAAGAATGCTATGTCACGCCGATAACGCGCGCGGCGTTCGTGACCGGGAAGTGCCGGGACGGCGGTGATAACGCCAGGAAAGTACGCGGGGTAGATGACGATTATAGTTGTGTAGCAAAAAGACACCCTTTTTACTCGATTATTTCTTAGAGTGTATGTTTGTCTGGGATATGTCGCGCTTGTTCAGATGCGCTGACCCATACATGGGTGAGGCAAGGAAAGTTCGACTCCTGATGCGGGGTGTGAAGGAACAACTTTTTGCTGGACTCATGCGCAAGCCCCCAACTACGGTCGATGAAGTTCATCACCGAAGCGACAACAATGGAGCGAACACTCCAGCAACGCTCTCTGCAGTACGACGGCCAAGATACTGTTGCCGCTGCATCGCCTTTCACCTGTGGACAGGATTTGGCAGCAGTCAGAGAGCTTGTGTGGAGCGTTATCCACGAGGAACTAGAAAAAGTTCGCCCCACTCCTGCTCAGCCGACGGTGACCATGCTGGTTGACATTATTCGATATGAAATCAGGAACGTGACCCAACCAGTGCTCCCAACGCGCGTGTGAAGCTCCTGTTCTGTCTTATGCCGAATCATTACGGAGTCCTCAGCCTTCTATAGCCCACCGTCCGCCCTCTACTTTCCCGGCACTGCCACGACCATTCGTTCCTGCAAATGCCTACGAGAATACCCTCCAGCACGACGTACCACTCGAAGTCACCCGGAAATCAGACGTATGGCGCACTTCGGACAATATGCCTCTTTGTTATCACTGTGGTGAACCGGGCCAGCTGTACCGCCAGTGTGCATATAGTAGTACGGGCCTTCAGGGCTTTCACCCTAACGCGCATCGACCAAGCAACGGGGAGCGCCCACGCGAGATTGAGCAGTACGTAGAAACTCAGCAGCCATTTCCTGCGGCACGAAGCCGCCAGTCACGCTCACCTCCTCCTCGGAGCCTGAGCTCGCCTACTCATTAGGCCAAGTTCTCTGGTGTTCGCAACAGGTCCCCAAGCCCTCGCCCACGTCAGCAAAACTGGGGACAGCGATCTCCGGGGGTAGGGCCGCTGTTAATTGTCCTGACAAACATCCTCCGACACGACACGTTAACGACGCTGATTTCTCTACCACGCCATTCATTGATACTGACGCAGTACTTTCCGCCGATATTTCTGTAACCGTCGACAATCACCAGGCCACCGCTCTCGTGGATACCGGTGCCGATTATTCCGTTATGAGTGGTGACTTCGCAGCTGCTCTCCGAGAGGTGATGACTTCATGGAGTGGTCCCCAGCTCCGTACGGCGGGCAGCCATCTAGTGACGCCGCTTGGCAGGTGCACTGCTCGAGTGCATATTGGCGCCTTGACCTTCATCGGGACTTTCGTTGTGGTGCGGGAATGCTCCAGGCAGGTTATATTGGGATTTATTTATTTATTTATTTATTTATTTATTTATTTATTTATGGTACTTTCAAGGCCCGAAGGCACTACAGAAAGGAGTGGTGTGAACAATCGTAATCGTAAGTGCAGTTTAAAAAAAAATTAAAAATTACAGGGCATCATGTACGGCGAGCTTGAAGTCTTTTTGGTCCGTTAAACAGGCGATGGAGGCGGGAAGGTGGTTCCAGGCGGCGCTTGTCCTTGGCACAAATGAATCATTATACAGTCTGGTGCGACAGGATGGTAGGCCCACCTTAAAGCCATGATCGGTCCTTGGTGATATGAAGTGAGGTGCATGAAACGGGGCGTCCTTCAAATGGCTGTTATAATGATAGATTTTGTGAAAAAGGTTAAGGCGAGACAATTTGCGGCGCAATGAAAGATCAGGCAAGTTTAGGGTGTTCTTCATGGATGTGACATTGGAATGACGTGAATAATTTGCTAAGATGAAACGTGCTGCGCGATTCTCAGTGGCTTCAAGGGATTGAATGAGAATGGCATGAGTTGGGTCCCATATGGCACATGCGTAGTCTAATTTTGGTCTGACCACTGTTTTATACAGTGTTAACTTGAGTGACGATGGAGCAGAGGAAAAGTTGCGGCGCAGATAACCAAACATGCGATTAGCGTTGTTAATCACATATTCCGTGTTTGTTCCAGGAAAGATTAGAAGATAGGTGGACACCGAGGTATTTATAATTGTCAACAGATGGTAATGGAATGTTATTGAGGGAATACGTACGCGGACAGTGGGTGGTAGTGCGACGTGAAACTTGCATGCTCTTGCATTTAGATATATTAAGTGTCATGAACCATGTCTCACACCATGCGAATATGCTATCTGGGTCGCGTTGAAGGTTACGATGATCGATATGACTGGTTATTTTCTGGTAGAGGACGCAGTCGTCTGCAAAGAGTCGGACAGTAGAGGAAGAAACACAAGAAGGAAGATCATTAATGTAAATTAGGAAAAGCAATGGGCCTAAAACGGACCCTTGTGGTACACCAGATGTTACTGCGGAATTAGGTGAACAAAAATGGTTAGCTGTCACGTACTGGCTGCGGTTAGAGAGGAATTCCTTAATCCATGTAAGTACATTGGGCTCGATGTTGAGCTGAGTAAGTTTGAAAATGAGTAGTTCATGTGAAACGGAGTCAAATGCTTTAGCGAAATCTAAGTATATGCAGTCAGTATCAAATTCAAGATCTGCGTTAATAAACAAGTCGTTAGTAAAACACAGCAACTTTGTTTCGCATGAAACTGCCTTACGGAAGCCATGCTGATAAATGCTGAAGAAGGAATTAGATTCAAGGAATTCAACGAGGCGCGAGTATATGACATGTTCTAAGATTTTTACTGGAATGGATGTTAACGATATGGGACGGTAGTTATTGGGGGGAATGTACATCACCAGATTTATGCACAGCGACCACCTTCCCAGCCTTCCAGTCAGATGGCAGTGTGGACGTCTGTAATGACTGTTCAAAAAATTTTGACAATATTAAAGAAGAATAGACTTGAGTACACTTCAACATTTTTGATGAAATGCAATTTGGACCAGCCGATGATGACACTTTCAAGTTTACAACCTGTCTTTCGACACCAACTGCATCAATGATAATAGGGTCTATCGGCAACAAATCGGTGCTTGTTAAATGTGGAAATGTAGTGGGGATGCTGTTATGAAAGTGTGCAGCAAAGACATTACTCACGTTGCAGCACTCGCTAAGAGCGACTGGGACGTCAGACTGGATTATTTGGATATGTCGCGTTTTAGTTCCGCTAATGATGCTCCAAAACTTACGTGGATTAGAGCGCAGCAGCGAAGGAAGAGCTTCGTCGAAAAATACTTTTTTGCCCTTCGAAAGCGCAGTACAGAATTCTCTGTTAAATGTCTGATAGGAAGACCAATGATCTGTTCTGGCTGTTGATTTCGCGCGTCTGAATAGCCGCTTCTTTTTATTGCGCATGCGTTTCAACGTGTTATTGAACCACGGAGAACGAGGATTCGATGAAACTTTCCTCTTAGGTACAAATCGGTAAATTAGGGATAGCAATTTGTTCTTATATTCTAACCAGTTCTGTTCAACTGATCGCTTATCAAAACCAGAAATTAATAGGTCAACAAAAGATTGTAACTCTGTATTCATTCCATCGAAGTCCGCTTTGCTATAGACTTGGATATTTTTTTGGATATTAGACTTTCACGGAATATGGGGCCATTATAAATCTCCGAGAGCTGCTGATGACGTTTTCACGTAATGCAAACTCGCACGAGGGTGAATCGCGCATGATGGCGTTGCGTGTATCCGACGATTCAGTGACCGTGCCACCCCGTTCGAGTGTGCTCGTTAATGTGGTGAGCAAAATCAGCCGAACGGCTTTCGGAGTTGTGGAAGACAATGTGTCCGTGCTCTTGTCACGTCAAGTATGCGTCGCCCGCGGCCTCATGGAACTG
Source organism: Rhipicephalus appendiculatus (assembly GCA_030522465.1). NCBI lineage: Eukaryota > Metazoa > Arthropoda > Arachnida > Ixodida > Ixodidae > Rhipicephalus > Rhipicephalus appendiculatus. The sequence goes on from JALIZH010025678.1 coordinate 38,639, forward strand.
ATGAAAGAGCCTGCTAAAATTCTACTGAAAAATTTGAGTCATGAATACCAGCACTTCATGAGGCAGTGTGTCGTCGCTTACTTCGAAGAAATCAGTGACTCCATAGCCGGCGTTTCACTCGCGGAAGTCTCTTCCGGTCCTCACGACGACAAGCATTCCACGGTTAAGATTGACGTAAACTCCGAACTATAGGCTTCACAGCAAGACAGTCTTCGCTCCCTCCTGCTTTCCTTCTGTGACTACTTTGCCACGACGTCAAAAGTCAAGCAGACAGCCGTTGAGCAGCACAAAATCATAACCGAGCCCAACAAAAGACCTATTCGACAACATGCTTATCGAGTTTCCCGAAAAGAACAAGACGCCATTCACGAACAAGTTCAACAAATGCTTGCTGACGATATCATTCAGCCATCTACAAGCCAATGGGCATCACCAGTTGTGTTGGTGAAAAAGAAAGATGGCACATTGCGCCTCTGTGTTGATTATCGCAAGCTGAACAACGTGACAAAGAAAGACGTCTATCCGCTTCCCCGCATCGACGACTCGCTCGACCGACTTCGGCATGCCAGATACTTTTCATCCATGGCTCTGCGCAGTGGATATTGGCAAATTGAGGTCGATGACCGTGACCGGGAAAAGACCGCATTCATTACTCCTGACGGGCTCTCTGAATTTTAGGTGCTTCCCTTTGGTTTGTGTTCTGCTCCTGCGACTTCTCAACGAATGATGGACACAGTTTTGTCCGGTCTGAAGTGGCAATCGAGTCTTGTTTATTTAGATGACGTCGTCGTTTTTTCAGCGACTTTCGAGCAGCACGTCTTTGTCTTTCTCCACCACCAGCGATCTCTCCGCCACGCATCAGTAATGGCTAATAATGGCTAAACTAGCCGCGGAACAGCCGATACCCACTAAATACCCGTGTCATTACTCTCCCTCTCCAATTCGGCACTTACCGGGTTCTTCAATGCCACAATAATGTCAACTACCAAGTTATTGCAGAGACCGGCGCACGATCCTCCCGCCGTGCAGCACAACCGGAGGTCGTCCACGTGGCCAGGATGAAGCCGTATTACACACGCTGAAAACTTGTTCTTGCCTTCGCACATTCGAAACACCGAGTCAATGCTTTTCGAGAGGGAGAGTAATGACTAGAGGCCGGATTTTTAGGCACTTAAAAAGCGCTTTTTAGGCGCCAAAAATAGGCAGCCAAAACACAGTTTTAGGCTTCCAAAAGCGTAAATATAGGCACAATAAATTTTTACATAAATTCAAAATATTTCAAACAAAGACGTACGCGATCTGTATTTACGACAGAAACGCAAGAAATGTTATTGTTCACGATGGCACAAAGGCGCCAACAGTTGAATATAGCCACGAAATTGTCTTTTTTGCCGCACGGTTCGTAGAACACAGTCTCTCCTTTTATTCTCTTTCATGGTGAGTAAAGTGTCCACCGTGGAATCAACACAGTCGTGGATCTCCTTATTTTCGGCATGCACAAAAACAGGTAGATAGACCGCTAAAAAATCAGAAGGGAGGGATGCCTCGTATTGGCCGGATCTAATCGCGTAGGGTCAGTTGATACTCTGTCGACGAACACCTTTAAAGGGCCCCTCACCAGGTCTGAGCATTTTGAACTGACAAGTGCTTTGCATAAACTGGGCGCTCACGATCACGTCTGCCAAGATTTGCAACGTTACGTGCCGCGGAAAAATGTGAAATGTCAAAATGAACACCGCTTCCCCTTCTCGCAGGCGCGCGACCCAAGATGGAGGGGTTGACGTACAACAAGGAATGGTCCTGCGTAGTTATCTGAGCTCTAACGTCGCTCCTCTACGTAAACATTGGTGCTCTGACATCATTCGCAGTAGCACGTGACAGTGCGCGAATTATTCGAGGCGACATGTGTAATTTCTGTAATATGTTGCTTAATAGATGAATGAAACTTGAGAGAAATACACAAGCGGAATGTGTTTGCATTGTTATTTGTTATTTCTTACTTTGAATCGCAGCGAGATGTGAGACTAATCTGCCTCCATTTAGTATGCGTTCGTGTTTTCGCCGTTCCCGCGTCGCGCCGGCACCAGCCCTAACAACGCTTGGCGCGATTTTGGTGCATTGTCTCTAACAACAGTTCCAGCTGTGCGACGCGGTGTGTCGCGGTAAGGATACGTGATCCGTGCCAGCCTCTCCAAACGTGCGCGCACTGAGAGATCCATCCCAAAGAAACCGGCAGTACACTACAGAGAACGCCGAAACGACACAACACCGCTCGCGTGCACGACCTGGCTCAGGCACGTCATGCGCACGTGACCTTTCGTGCGCATGACGCCTCCTCGCACAATGGTTGCGCGGCTCGTAATGAACCAACTTGAAAAATTATTGTGGTCCAACGCTCTTCATTGGGCACGCATCAACTTCCAGTGTGTAACTACAATTTCTCATGGACCTGGTGACGGGCCCTTTAGGAGTAAATTACAAACAAAACCAAACCCGCGTGCACATGACATTTTTCGTACTTTTGATCTACACACTGCTTTCCCCTGACAGCACTCCATGGTTACGCATTCGTCCGTCACCTTCCCGCGGCTGCACAGAGGGACCGCCCATTTTTGCCCACTGCCACACCCATGTCTTCAAGGTGGTTCACTTCCTTGAGGACACTGTAACGGACAAACGGCTGTAGAAGCAGCCCGCCGCGTCCTCGGCCTTGGACACCACTCTCCTCTTCTTCTCATCTCCTCTTCCCATGTTTATTTCCCTCTCCCCATTCCATAGTAGACATTGACTTGCTCCAATTTAGGATTGCAGAAACAGCGTCCTTTCCTCTCCCGAACCACTCCTCCTTTAGCCGTTCGCGACATCTCAGCGCGTTGGCGTTAGATGGCCGGCACGTCCCATTTTACGGCTGCTAGCGGTTGTTTTCCGGAAATTGGTTGAGCTAGAAGGCTAGTTTGAATCCCATAGAATTCCTAAAGGTAAATGTTGCCTGATAACATGAATAACGGTCTCAAACTGCACTCAAAAGTGAAATTTGAGGTTAAATAGTGGTCATATAGGCCCCCATTTGAAAAATAGGCATTTATAGGCACTTATAGGCGTTTAGGCACGATCGCCAAAAATAGGCATTTATAGGCACTATAAAAACACTATAAAAGCTCTTCTTAACCTCTAATTCGTGCTCATATATCAATGTGGCACGATAGGAACGCAAGGAAAAAAATAGGCATTTGCCTATAATCCGGTCTCTAGTAATGACACGGGCATTTAGTGGGTATCTGGCTGTTGCGCGGCTAGTTTCGCCATTATTTGTGCGCGGCGGAGAGATCGCTGGTGGTGGAGAAAGACGAAGACGTGCGGCTCAATCGGAGCTGTTCCGCTGTTTGTCGTGTTGCTGCATGTTTTCCTTTTTAGGAGCGAAGCTCCTTTGGCCGGCCCCCCGCCGTCACCGTTGAAGCTCCCTGCAAGATGGATGCGGCGCCGGCGAAAAAAGACAACGAAATACGGCGCGCGCCACATGCCGAGCGGTTTGGTGCTAGCGCACTAGAAATTCGAGGTTAGGTTAAAATAAAAGAAAGAAGTTCTGTGCACAACTGGTCATAATGGTCGCCTTCACTTTCACCACCTTTATCGTGGATTGTGAAATGACAACCTTCATTCTAGCGCACTACGGGCGCTTTCTCGAAGGTAGTAGCAGACGCTCTCCCCACCTGGCGCCAGCGCAAAAAAAAAGCAAAAGAAAGGCGCGCGTTGCGCAAAGAACAAGGCGCGAGGCGCAAAAACAGTGCGCCTTAATAAACGACAGTAAAATTCATCGAAAACAATGTTTGTACAGATATAAAAAATGTACATTGTCATTTGCGTACCATTTCTAAGGAGCTTCGCTCATCGGTTGTATTCGTACACAGAACGACTATTAGTTTTTTAACCGTGACAGTATGTAGCATCATTTGTCGAGAGAAGAGAAAGCGATTCTTAGCTGACTTTCAGAAGTTATTGTAAATGATAGGCCTCGTGCTGCGATATAATACTTCACTCGTGTGTTCTCGGGAGCCTCGACTACCGATCGGCAGCGTTTTCAAACCATGCTCAAAAAGTGTTGTAAGGCCCCTTTAAGCCAGCTTATTCAAACTTTTTCCAATATGAAAAACTCTTGCCCAAGAATGTTGTATATTTAAGGAGAACATTCGGTTTTTTATTACATGTAGAATTAGCCACATCAGAAATGTGTCCTCCACATTGTTCTATGAGTTTTATTTTTCATAAATACTCCTGCATATAATACCCTAATATTAATCTTCGAACGCAATATAATAAAAATTGCAATCACTTAGCTTTATGAGGTTATACCTCAATAACATTACACGGCACCTATCATATTATTTAAAATAAAAAAATAATTATTAAACCCACGAAATGTTTCCATTTTCTCTCGGTAACCAAAGAGTCAATACAAAAAAAAACGGCAGATCCCATGCACTCTGGGTATCGATGTAATGCGAAACAGCGAGCAAGGAGCAAATAATGCTGTACATAATTTGCGTGTCATGATTTACATGTTCCGTGTACGGCGCGATGTTAGTGCGCGTTAAAGAACACCAGATGGTCGAAAGTTCCGGGGAGTCTTCCACTACGGCGTCTCTCATAATCATGTCGTGGTTTTCGGACGTTAAATCCCAGATATTATTCTTATTATCATGATTTACATGTTAGGATCTGTCATTTATGTTCATAATGCAGTCACGTCGGCCATTACCAATTTTGTGTATATCAGGCTAGCGAACTGGACGCAAGCGAACCATGAGCGTGCCCGTGGCATGTAAATGGCATTGTAGATGACCGGCATGCCATGATATTCATTTTACCACCTTCACTTATGTTCGATATACAGTCAGATCCCGCAATACAAACTTTGGTGCATATCAAGCTAGCGAAACGGCCACGAGCGCGCCATGAGCGTGACATGCAAGTCATGTTGCGCATGACATGTCATGATTTCCATATTACCACTTGTCATTTATGCTCGTCTCGCAATCACGTCACTCAAAAGGACACTTTGTACATTCCAAAGTGTGTTCGGCGATGGGCGAAAGCTTGTGGCCATTCGACTGACTATGCCATGTCTTTTTTTTACACTTTCATTGGGTTGGCACACAAACGGAATGTGTGCGTGGTTTCTTTTTTTTTCATTTTTTACCTCGAATCGCAGCGAGACGCGAGACCAATCTGCCTCCGTTTCGCACGCGTTCGTATTCTCTCGCTTTGCGCATCGCGCTGACGCCATCCGCGTTCCAGCGTTTAAATTGACGGACACTTTGTAAATTCCCAAGTGTGTTCCTCGAACGCCTGTGCCCACTGAGACGTGGTCGGTCAGAATGGAACGCGATGCGCGCGTCTCCCTCCTTGCATGATTGGACACGCTGGGCACAGCGACGCTACGCAAGCAAAGCGCCAGCGCTGTTGCGTCCAATGCGACCGGCGTCCGTTCGCGCCCCGGCGCCCACCTGGCACCATGCCAGGGCACGGACGGACGGACGGATGGACGGACGTGAGCACGACATATTAAATATCAAGCTAGCGAAATGGCCACGAGAGTGTCATGAACGTGGCATGCAAGTCATGTTGCACGTGACATGTCATGATTTCCATATCATCACTTGCCATTTACGCTCGTCATACAATCACGTCACTGATTACCAAATTTGGTGTATATCAAGCTAGCGAAACGGCAGCGAGAGTGTCATGAGCGTGGCATGCAAGTCATGTTGCACATGACATGTCATGGTTTCCATATGACACCTTGGCATTTATGTTCGTCATAGAATCACGTCACTCAATACCAAATTTGGTGCACATCAAGCTAGCGAAACGGCCGTGAGCGCGCCATGAGCCTGGCATGTAAATCATGTTCTACATGACATGCAGGTCCTGATTGTCATATTACCACCTGTGATTATTGTTGGTCATGCAGAAATGTCTCATAGTACCAATTGTTGGATATATCAATTTAAGAAAACGGCCTCAGGAGCACTATAGCCATGGTGTGTAAATCATACTTTTCATGACAAGTTATTCATGATTTTCATGATATGACCAGTCATTCATGTTTGTCATACAGTCATGTTATACCGTACCAATTTTGGTATAAATCCCATTACGATACGGCCAGGAGAGCACAAAGTCGTAGGCGGCTAGGTAGATAGATAGATAGATAGATAGATAGATAGATAGATAGATAGATAGATAGATAGATAGATAGATAGATAGATAGATAGATACGCTCAAAGTCGCCGAAGTTCGCCAAGAAATACTTGGCATTTAAAACTTACAAGTTATATTGCAAGGCGATTTGGAAACCTTGTCCATCCTTTGTGCTGGCAATGGGGACGGGAAGGTGGCTTCGGGCGGGCTTTGTCCTATGAACAAAAGAGTCGCATAATAGTGTGCGACGAGATGGTAGCCACACTTCTAGTGACGTGTACTTGGGAATATGAAAGAAAGTGGTTGAAACGGTCCAGCTTCAAACATGTATAGTTGCAGATTTTGTTAAAACTATTGAGCCGAGATAATTTGCAGCGAACCCTCAGGCAAAATTAAGGTGCTCTGCATGGACGAGACTATATTGACGTGAATGATTTGAAAAGTTGATACATCGTGGATGGCTTCAAAAGCTTTAATGAGAATGGTATTAGTGTTATCCCATGTGTTTCATGCGTATTCTGATTTAGAATGTACGAAGGTTATTTCGTGTGATAAAGCATAACGCACTAACGTTGACTTATAGGTGCACGCTAGTGGATATTAATGTCATATATTTGAATATTACACGATATAGAAAAATATTACAGTATTATTCCTCGGTGAGGTCTGTAGGAGAAATCGTGCGTGTGTGTCGACGTGAAAGATTTACCAAAAACATCTGGCTCACAAAGGATGTGGGGCATTACAGCTGCCACAACGAGTAGCTGTCTACATACTAGAGCAGGGGATCTCAAACTCACCTCTGCCAGCGGGCCACAGTAACACTATTTACTCCCGTAGGGGCCGTGGCAGTGAACGATGTAGGTAAGAGCGGGGGGGGGGGGGGGGGTGGAGTTTGTTGAAAGAAAACTTTCCCATATCTCATACAGCGGTCATTTCTGAAGGGAATTGGTGCCAGGATTCCAACAACATGTCCGATACCGATTTGCAAATTGACTCAAATCTGGACGCTCATTAAGAAATACAATTTTTGTTTTACTGTTATGTTTCAAAACAAAGTGACACATGGGTTGCCTCACGGAGTCAATGCATCAAACCAGTCAGGTCTGTGTATCTCATGAGCATACTTAATAAGAAATTGTTTTAAATTGTGTGGTGGAGACCGTCATGTGCGGGCCGCGGGCCGCATTCGAGAGCTTCGCGGGCCGCATGCGGCCCGCGGGCCGCGTGATTGAGACCCCTGTGCTAGAGGATAAACAAAGTAGTGGAGCACGATTGCCGCAACAAGTAATCGTTGAATAACTCAATTCGCTTTAAAGCTAGTGCGACGAGCAACTACATTACGCTGATGTTCAGCAAATATCGATACTATATTGTCTAGAAAAAAATTACACCATCTCCCGCTAAAGGGAACCATGTGTAGATGTGAAGCAGCGGGCGCTAACGCTTACACTGGCGGCGGCCGTTGACGCTGGCGCTCATCGCAGCGTTGCGCAGGAGAGAAAACTGAGGAGGCGCAAAGCACGCAGTGATGGAGCGGTGTTTCCTACTGGAACATGCCAATCGCTGCTAATGGGCAATGAGAGACAGAAGACTCCGACTGGACACAGAGACCCGCAGTGCGCTTTTAGTTAACGCGCACACTGCGAATTTTTATTGTTCAACAACGCACAGGAGAAATCTCCCACCGGCACCCCCATGGAGGTCAAGATCCATTGCCATATATACGGGATGGCCAGTGAACGGTTGTGCACCGCGAGCAGTCGCTTTTAAATGCGAAGCATTTCTTAGCGAACTTCGGCGACTTTGAGCGTATCTATCTAGCCGCCTACGACTTTGTGCTCTCCTGACCGTATCGTTAATGGGACTTATACCAAAATTGGTATGGCATAACATGACTGTATGACAAACACGAATGGCTCGTCATATCATGAAAATCATCACTAACTTGTCATGAAAAGTATGATTTACATGACATGGCCATAGCACTCCTGAGGCCGTTTTCTTAACTTGATGTATCTAAAAATTGGTACGATGAGACATTTCTGTATGACCAACATAAATGACAGGTGGTAATATGAAAATCATGAGCTGCATGACATGTACAACATGATTTACATGCCACGCTCATGGCGCGCTGACGGCCGCTTCGCTAGCTTGATATACACCAAATTTGGTATTGCGTGACGTGACTGTATGACGAACATAAATACCAAGTGGTCATATGGAAATCATGACATGTCATGTGCAACATGACTTGCATGCCACGCTCATGGCACGCTCGCGGCCGTTTCGTTAGTTTGATATACACCAAATTTGGTATTGAGCGACGTGATTGTATGACGAGCATAAATCACAAGTGGTAAGTAATATAGGAAATCCTGGCATGTCATGTGGAACATGACTTGCATGCTACGCTCATGGTACTCCCGTGGCCGCTTCGCTAGCTTGATACGTATACACCAAATTTGTTAATGAGTGACGTGATTGCATGACGAGCATAAATGACAAGTATATGACAAGTAGTAATATGGAAATCATGACATGTCATGTGCAACATGACTTGCATGCCACGCTCATGGTACTCCCGTGGCCGTTTCGCTAGCTTGATATACACCAAATTTGGTATTCAGCGATGTGACTGTATGACGAACATATATGACAAGTGGTAATATGGAAATCATGACATGTCATGTTCAACATGACTTGCATGCCACGCTCATGTCACTCTCGTGGCCGTTTCGCTAGCTTGATATACATCAGAATTTTAAGGCGAAAGCCTTTGTTGTCTCATGCTCACGTCCGTCCATCCGTCCCTCCAGCCATGCCCTGGCATGGTGCCAGGTGGGCGGCGGGGCACGCAAACGGACGCCGGTCGCTTTCGACTCTACAGCGCTAGCGCTTTGCTTGCGTAGCGTACTGTGCCCAGCGTCTCTAAATCATGCAAGGAGGGAGACGCGCGCATCGCGTTCTATTCTGACCGACCCCGTCTCAGTTGGCACAGGCGTTCGAGGAATGCACTTTTGAATTGACAAAGTGTCCGCCAATTTAAACGCTGGAACGCGGATGGCGTCTGCACGTTGCGCAAAGCGCGAGAACGCGAACACATGCGAAACGGAGGCGAATTGGTCTCGCGTCACGCTGCGAATCGAGGTAAAAATTAAGCGAACATAAGTAGCAGGTGGTAACATGAAAATCTTGGCATGCATGGCATCTACAATGCCATTTACATGCCACGCTCATGGTGCGCTTGCGTCCAGTTCGCTTGCTTGATATACACCAAAATTTGTATTGCGCGACGTGACTGTATGACGAACCCGAATGACAGGTCCTAACATGTAAATATTCACATGCATATAATGTACAGCCTGATTTGCTCCTTGCTGGCTGCTTAGCATTACATCGATTCCCACAGTGCGTGGGATCTGCCGGCTTTTTAAATGCGAAGCATTTCTTAGCGAACTTCGGTGGCTTTGAGCGTATCTATCTATCTATCTATCTATCTATCTATCTATCTATCTATCTATCTATCTATCTATCTATCTATCTATCTATCTATCTATCTAGCCGCCTACGACTTTCTGCTCTCCTGGCCGTATCGTTAATGGGACTTGTACGAAATTTGGTATGGCGTAACATGACTCTATGACGGACATAAATGGCTGGTCATATCATGAAAATCATGAATAACTTGTCATGAAAAGTATGATTTACATGCCACGCTCATGGCGTGCTCGCGGCCGTTTCGTTAGCTTGAGATACACCAAATTTGGTATTGAGTGAGAGGACTGTATGACAAACATAAATGACTAGTCATAATATGGAAATCCATGACATGTCATGAGCGACATGACTTGCATTCCACGCTCTTGGCGCACTCGCGGCCGTTTCGTTGGCTTGAGATACACCAAATTTGGTATTGAGTGACATGACTGTATGACGAACATAAATGACTAGGAGTAATATGTAAATCATGACATGTCATGAGCGACATGACTTGCATCCCACGCTCATGGCGCGCTCGCAGCCGTTTCGTTAGCTTGATATACACCAAATTTGGTATTGAGTGACATGACTATATAACGAACATAAGTGGCAGGTGGTAACATGAAAATCTTGGCATGCATGTCATCTACAATGTCATTTACATGCCACGCTCATGGTGCGCTTCCGTCCAGTTCGCTAGCTTGGCATACACCAAAATTGGTATATCGCGACCTGACTGTATGACGAACACAAATGACCGGTCGTAACATGTAAAACATGACATGCAAATTATGTAAAGGATGATTTGCTCCTTCCTGGCTGCTTCGCATTACATCGATTCCCACAGTGCGTGGGATCTGCCGGCTTTTTTCTACTGATTTATTTTTCTTTATGCCTTTTTTATATATACACATACATATACATGACGGCGTCGACAGACGGCGACGGCGTCGGGACATGACGGCGTCGACAGACGGTGACGGCGAAAATGAGCCGAGAGTGTCCATATAATTGCTATCGCAATAAAGAAAAGTACAGAAAGACTGCGTCAGCTGGTAATTGTACCACAGCCTCAACGTTAAAAAGAAAGCCGGCCACTGCAGTAGCCTTAACAAGTAACCATGACATATAGCGTCTTGTGTAGTCTAAATGGTTGCAAATGTTAGGAAAATGTGGCAAGCGTCCGTCCGTCCGTCCGTGCGTCCGTCCATTCATCCGTCCGTGTCCATCGGTCCGTCAGTGTCTGTCCATCCGTCCGTCCGTGTCCGCCCGTCCATGTTCGTCCGTTCGTCCGTCCGAGCTCTGGCACGGTGTCAGGTGGCCGCCGGGGTGAGCAAACGGATGCCGGTAACGTGGGAGCGTTGCTTGCGTAGCGTCGCTGTGATCAGCGTTTCCAATCATACAAGGACTGAGACGCGTGCATCGCGTTCCATTCTGACCGACCCCGTCTCACTGGATACAGGCGTTCGCGGAACACATTTGCAATTTACAAAGTGTCCGTCAATTTAAGCGCTGGAACGCGGATGGCGTTTGCACGATGCGCAGACAGATAGACACAGAACTTTATTGAGGTCCTGAGGAACACTACCGCTCAAGGCGGTAGAGCAGCGGGCCGCTCCCACGTCGGGACGGGTAGGCCGAGCCTCATCGCCGCGTCGTGAGCCCTCTGGACGGCTCTGAGTTGATGTAAAAGTTTTGAGCTACGTAGCGCAGAGCTCCATTCTTCTTCGGTGGTGCGTTCAGAACTCTGTAATGAGGGTCACTGCCAGAGCATGTGGTCTAACGTAGATGCGGAGCCACAATCTGGGCATGTTGGATCAATGCGTTCTATGAACTGGCTGTGGGAATGAAGGTTTGGATGTGACCTGGTTTGAAGCATGCGGAGGGTAGATGCCTGTGCTCTAGAGAGTTTCACATGAGGAAGGGGGAAGACCCTTCTGCCCAGCTGGTAATGTTTAGTCACCTCGTTGAAAAGTAGAACATCCCTGAAGACCGCTAGGTTGGAGTTTGAAGACACCCCAGGCTGCCCAGCACGGTAAGTTCGCGTGCTTGGGCGTGGACAATCTCGTTTAGGTTTGCCATGGAGGCCAGATGTGATCCGAGGTGAGCCGGAAACCAAATGATGGTGTGAGGAGAAATATCCCTATGGCCTAATATACTAATTACCTCAGCTCATACTGATCCGGACGCAAGGGCTCGGACCGCCGCTCGTGAATCTGTGTAGATGTATTGCCTGGAATCGTCAAGGAGAGCGAGAGATATAGCTATCTGTTCAGCTTTAGCGGGAGTGGCGTTCCTGATAGACGCGGAGTGGGTAACACAACCTGCGGAATCAACTGCGATGACCGAGAAGTTGGCTGATCGACCGTACTGCGCCGCGTCTACGAAGCATGCAGACTCCGGGTCTGCACGAATGTCTTTGAGCAGGGCTTCACCTCTGGCCTTCCGCCTACCCGCATTGTGCTGCGGATGCACGTTGCGGGGAAACGGAGAGACCATAATGTTGGCCCTTTGCTTCCTAGTGAGACAGTGCTTACGCTCCTCTTCTAGAGCCGCACTATACCCTAGGATAGCCAGGAATGCTCCTGCCCGTGGCCGAGGAGGAGAGCCTGGCCATCTGAGCAGTATGCTGTGCCTCGATGATCTCTTCCAACGTGTTGTGTATACCCAGCTACATGAGGCGTTCCGTGCTAGTATTCGAACGGACCCCTAGCACTCTTTTGATGCTCTTTCGGATCAGGATATTAAGCTTAGTCTTTTCATGACTTTGCCAGCAGTGCATGGCAGCAACGTAAGTAATGTGCCTCATTAAGATTAAGAAAGCGTGGAAGAGCCTTAGTAGGTTGTCCTCCCTGAGGCCACCTCTGGAGTTGGAGACCCTGGTGATAAGCCGAATCATGCTTGACGATTTAGCTGTGAGCTTGTTTATGGTCTGCCCATTGGTGCCATTAGCCTCTATAAGCATACCAAGTACTCTGATTACCTCTTCCCTAGGGATGAGATGACCAGAGCTAGTGCGAAGCCTGATATTGATGTCCGAAAGGAGGACCCAGCCCTTAGGTTTGACACCTCTTCTATTTGGTCTGTATAGCAAAAGTTCCGATTTGGTTGGAGAGAGTCGGTGTCCGGTACCACTAAGAAAAGATTCGGTGTATTCTACAGCCTGTTGGAGTGTCTCTTCTACTTTTCCCTCGTTGGCACCCGTGCACCACACGGTGATGTCATCGGCGTATAGGGTATGACCTAAGCCCTCTACTTGCGAGAGCTTCTTGGAAAGCCCACAAAGAGGAATATTGAACAAAATTGGTGAGACCACTGAACCCTGTGGCGTTCCTTTCGAGCCAAGAACGAAGGGTTCTGATTTGAGATCTCCATATCTTAATCATGGCCTTTCTGCTTTTGAGGAAAGAGCTGATGAATGCGTGAAACCTATGCCCCAAGGCAAAACTAGAGATGGAGTTGAGAATATGCGTATGGGAGAGGTTGTCAAAAGCTTTCTCCAAATTTAGTCCCAGGATTGCTCTGACATCTCTGGTTTTAACGTCGATAATCTGGTGTTTTATCAACTTCATGGCATCCTGGGTCGATAATTGCGGTCGGAAGCCGGTCATGTTGTACGGAGAGAGACCGGAGGCAGATTAGCCTCGCATCTCACTGCGATTCGCGATAAAAAATTAAAAAAAGAAAACACGCACACATTCCGTTTTTGTGTCATCGCACTAAGAGTGCAAAAGAAAAAAGAAACATGGCATAGTCAGTCGAATGGCCACAAGCTTTCGCCGAACACACTTTGGACTGTACAGTGTCCTTCAATTTTCCTTTCATCTTCAGTGTGAACCACATCACTTGATTGCTTGAAATGTTGTTCTAAGGCGATGACGATATCATCCAAGCATACATGTTTGACGCTTCAAGCCAGCCGGAGCAGCGTCCATGACGGTTACACACCCAAATTTGCCAAACCTGAAGCACAATCTTTCTTCTCTTTCCATATTTTACTCTGCTAACGCTGCTCATGACTGCGTTCGCGCGCATTTCGTACGTGCATCACAGTCATCGTCATCGTCTTTTTCTTCCCGCAAATCTAACAATTGCCCTACCACTATTTTGCGCCCACAACACACCATGCGTCGTTACGTATAGCGTCGTTGGCATTACATGACAAAAAGGACACAGAAGCTCACAGGATAACTCAAGGTATCAATTGTCATTCTTCCTTCGCAAGCACCAGCCGACTTTGATAGGGATTTCGGGGTCTTTCCCCCAGACATTTACTTTGTTCAACTTCGAAGTGGACGGAGCACGGGGATGTCGGCTTCGGTGGGTTTCAGCGCTGCGGAGTTGTGGCCGTCGATAAGGACGCCGTGGCCGCTTATTTGTTCAGGTTAATCCTTTATGGGGTCCACTACTATTGAACAACGCACGCCACCTATTTGGGACGGCATTGTCGTTGGTATCAGCTTCTTATAAAACGTACAAAATTAGATCTCTCTATTGTTAAGGGTTTTCGAGCAAAAAGCGGGACATATGTATCCAACTGCCCCATGAGTCTATCTGAGAAAATGGGACATATGTGTCCCACTGTCCTCTGAAAGACAATCGTTTTATAAAACGAAGTACGTTAATTTTTTATGCGAACTTGCTGCTGACTTACAAACAGCAAAGGACAGAGACTACAAACACAAACCCTCAACAAACTAACACCAACAACAAAGTCAACTAAACCGCCATTTTACATCCACTCGCTAAAGGCACTCGAGGAGAGGACATGGATACTGCGCATGCCTTGCCACAGTCTAATTTTCGTCCGTGGAGGAAGCTCAACTGTTTCTTCCACGTCAAGTGACTTCCTTGCATGAAGAAAAATGAAAAAAAAATTGGGGGGACCCTTAAGCTTCGCCTTTAAGAGTTGAACGCGATAGCGATATCCTGTCCCTAGTCCATACTTCAATCCCTTAGTGCACACTATGTAATGCGTAGCATGTTTTAAACCACGAGCAGTTATGCGCGGTAAATGCGGGAAATGTTTTCGAAGTTGCTATGCACCCACTACGTGGTATTAAGGGAATACGCGCAGTAACGTGTGTGCCTTTTGTAATGGGTAAACGGCTTTGAACCGCAATGTTGTTATGATATTCACATCTGACGCCCGATGGCTGTGCACGCTTGTACCAAGCAATATTAGTGCGATATTACTTGTTGTATTGTGACGTCTGTATACAGGACGCGCGTGTTTGCAAAGCATGAAAGTTATTTACACTGCAATTCCAAGCAGAGGAAGTTATTCTATATCTAACCACAATGAGAAGCGTGGCTGCGTGGTAGAACACGTGCTTGCTACGCAGACGACCCGGGTTCAATCCTCATTCGGACCCGCAAATTTTTATTATTTATTTTATTTGCATCTTTCTCGATTTTTCGGTCACGGACAAGATGATGATTTTTCGCTCACAACCAACGACGCCGCCGCCGACGCCGACGCCGGAATTTCTGCGAAACGAGCTCTGCAACGCTCTCGCGTTAAAATTGGAGACTCCAATCAGCTGCACACAACGTTATACTGGATAGGCTTTCGGAAATATCTCACTGAATATTTGGCAATTTTGCATTTCACAAATTTTTGAGGAAACTGAACGGGTTGGCACGAAGAACACAGCTATAAGAGTACGTTTGGGAACTGGCTAGGAAATAAACTTTTCAATCTTGCCTCTCATGATTAATGTGGTGGAGAGCGCGCTAAAATCTGGTGACAAATTATACAGCGCGTGTAAGCGGAGTGGTTTGCTTGGAACACGTGTATGTGCTGCCACCTTGTGAATAACATTTAAAACAACAACAAAAAATGATTTTTCGAACATCCACGCAATCCCACTAAAAGTATGAAAGCGATCGATTCAGTTGTTTTCATCTAAAAATTTCGAATATGGCGAATAAAAAAGTGGGACATACGAGTCACGCTGCTAGAGTCTAGTGTACTCTACCGCTGCCCCACAGAGGGTTATTAACTAGCGGCGTCAGATGACAGCTGCATCCCTTGTTCCAAGTTCTGCTATGTGGCGGATTTTCGGGTGAAAGTTCGCATAATAAAAAATTCTGCTGTAAGGGCATGTAGGGAAGAGTGTTTCAGCTTCACTAACGTGAAACCCGGCGACAGGCGAAGCATTCAGTATGCACGGGTCTAACACAGAGACCCGCAGTCCACTTTTAGTTAACGCGCACGATGCAAATCTTTCTCGTTCAACTATGCACAAGAGAACTCTCGCACCGGCACTACATTGAAGGTCAAGATCTAATGCCTATATATACGGGGTGGCCGGTGAACGGTTGCGCAGCGCAAGCAGTCAGTTTTTAAATGCGAAGCATATCTTAGCGAACTTCGGCGACATTGAGCGTATCTATCTATCTATCTATCTATCTATCTATCTATCTATCTATCTATCTATCTATCAAGCCGCCTACGACTTTCTGCTCTCCTGGCCGTATCGTTAATGGGATTTATACCAAAATTGCTATGGAATAACATGATTGTATGACAAACAGGAGTGACTGGTCATATGATGAAAATCATGACTGACTTGTCATGAAAACTATGATATACACGCCATGGCCATAGTGCTCCTGAGGCCGTTTTCTTAACTTTATATATCCAAACATTCGTACGATGAGACATTTATGCATGACCAACATAAATGACAGGTGGTAATATGAAAATCATGACCTGCATGTCACGTACAACAAGATTTACATGCCACGCTCATGGCGCGCTGACGGGCGTTTCGCTAGATTGATATACACCCAATTTGGTCTTGCGTGACGTGACTGTATGACGAACAAAAATGCCAAATGGTAATATGGAAATCATGACATGTGATGTGCAACATGACTTGCATGCCACGCTCATGACACTCTCGTGGCCGTTTCCCTATCCTGATATACATCAAGTTTGGTATTGAGAGACGTGACTGTATGACGAGCATTAATGGCAGGTGGTAATATGGAAATCATGACCTGCATGTCCATAAAAGATGATTTACATGCCACGCCCATGGTACTCCCGAGGCCGTTTCGCTAGCTTGATATACACCAAATTTGGTATTCATTCACGTGATTGTACGACGAGGATAAATGACAAGTGGTAATATGCCAATCATGGCATGTCATGTGCAGCATGATTTGCATGCCATACTCATGTACTCCCGAGGCCGTTTCGCTAGCTTGATATACACCAAATTTGATATTCAGCGACGTGATTTATGAAGAGGATAAATGACAAGTGATAACATGCAAATCATGACATGGCATGTGCAACATCACTTGTATGCCACGCTCATGACACTCTTGTGGCCGTTTCGCCAGCTTGATATACACCAAATCTTAAGGTGAAAGTCCTTAATGTCTCATGCTCTCGTCCGCCCGTCCGTCCGATCGTCCGTCTGTCCGTCCCTCGAGCCGTGCCCTGGCACAGTGCCAGGTGGGCGCCGGGGCGCACAAACGGACGCCGGTCCCGTTGGACCCTAGAGTGCTCGCGCTTTGCTTGCGTAGCGTCGCTGTGCCCAGCATCTCTAATCATGCAAGGAGGGATACGCGCGCATCACGTTCCATTCTGGCCGACCCCGTCTCATTGAGCACAGGCGTTCGAAGAACACACTTTGGAATTGACAAAGTGTCCGTCAATTTAAACGCTGGAACGCGGATGGCGTCTGCACAATGCGCAGAGCTCGAGAATACGAACGCATGCGAAACGGAGGCATATTGCTCTCGCGTCGCACGGCGATTCGAGGTAAAAAATTAAGCGAACATAAGTGGCAGGTGGTAACATGAACATCTTGACATGCATGTCATGTACAATGCCATTTACATGCCACGCTCATGGTGCCCTTGCGTTCAGTTCGCTAGCTTGATATACACCAAAATTGGCATTACGGGATGTGACGATATATCGAACATAAGTGGTAGGTGGTAACATGAATATCTTGGCATGCATGTCATCTACAATGCCATTTACATGCCACGCTCATGGTGCGCTTGCGTCCAGTTCGCTAGCTTGATACACACCAAAATTTGTATTGCGCGACGTGACTGTATGACGAAAAGAAATGACAGCTCCTAACATGTAAATAATGACATACATATTATGTAGAACATGATTTGCTCCTTGTTGGCTGCTTCGCATCACATCGATTCCCACAGTGCGTGGGATCTGCCGGTTTTTTTCAATCAGCAAACTCGCTAGCACACGATGCCTGTGTAGGCGTTGTACCTCGTGGGCGAGGGCACGCTCTCGTTCCTTGCGAGCTGGTAGTTCAGCGTTCATAGCAGAAAGTGCATTTCCATAGTCAAAGCGCGCTGTTCGTTCTCTGCCCCCCATGCGGCGAGCGCTGAGGCGGTGGTGGCCTCTCTTGCGCTCAAGCAAAATCGACTGTCGCAGCAGCAGCAGCAGCAAGAAGCAGACGACGAGCATGCCAACACGCCGAGAACCCAAAGGTGCTTCACACATAGAAGTTTCGTCTTCAATAGCTTGACTGCCACCTTCTTCACTTTGACAACCACGTGGCATATTCTGGAGGGGTGCGGCGCTTCGATTTACCGCCCCCCCCCCCCTAGACATGCACCCAGCATATCCACCAGGTTTCACGTAGTGGTCACCTTGAACGTGGCAGTCATGCTATTGAAGACGAGACTGTTCATTAGGAGAACTAGTATCCACGAAATGCAAAAAGTTCCCCACGTAGCAGAGCAGAAGCAAGTGAAGGAGGTGTCAATCAGACTATTAAACACTAAGCGCCTTAGTTGCGGGAACATCTGCCTTGAATAGAAAGTGCACTCATTGTATAACGAAGTAACACTGTCATTACACGCTCAGCGACAAGTATGCGCAGCTGTCGTCGCAAAACTCGCAGAGTTCTTTAGGCATTCGCGTAAGCGGACTTGCTCACTCATGTGATCTTGCTTTTTCTGCTCATTTTCCTTCTCAGCCGATGGTATTGTTCCTCGCACCCTCTGAAGGTGTCTGACGTGGTTTTTGCACTGCCTCCGCGATGTTATGAATAGCAAAATTTCTGCTCATCAGGTGGTTTTGCATGGTCTTTAGGATTGACCCTTCTGTGAGTAAGCAGCAGTTTGGCATGTTGACGTCATCACGTGGTTCGCTGCGTTCTTTTAACGCGACAGCGTTAAAGAGCTCGTTTCGCAGAAATTCCGGCGTCGGCGTCGTTGGCTGTGAGCGAAAAATCATCATCTTGTCCGTGACCGAAAAATCGAGAAAGATGCAAATTAAATAAATAATAAAAATTTCCGGGTCCGAGTGAGGATCGAACCCGTGCCGTCTGCGTGGCAAGCAAGTGCTCTACCACACAGCCACGCCTCTGCTTGGAAATGCAGTGAACATAATGTTCATGCTTCACAAACGCAAGCGTCCTTTATATAGGCGTCGCAATATAACATGTAATATCCCAGGAATATTGCGTGGTACAAGCGTACATTGCCATCGGGCGTCAGAATATGTGACTATCAACGATTTCATAGTTTAAAGCCGGCCACCCATTACAAACGGCACACACCTTACTGCGCGTATTCCCTTAACACCAGGTAGTGGGCGCATAGCAAGTATGCACTAAGTGGTTGAAGTAGGCACTCGGGACAGGATATCGCTATCGCGTTCAACTCTCAAAGGCGAAGATTAAGGGTCCCCCCAAATTTTTTTTTATTATTTCTGTTGACGCCGCCATCTTTCGATGTCACAGCAGGTATCGTCAAATCTTGAGGATTTATAGGCCAGATGACACATATAATGCTTTGTCTTTAAAATTGAAGGACACTTTGTACATTCTAAAGTGTGTTCAGCGAAAGCGTGTGGCCGTTCCACTCACTATGCCATGTCTTTTTTCTTTTACACTCTCAGTGGGATAACACGCAAAGCGAATGTGTGCGTGTTTTCTTTTTTAATTTTTTACCGCGAGTTGCAGCGAGACGCGATACTAATCTTCCTCCGTTCGCATGCGTTAGTATTTTCTCGCGCTTCGTGCATCGTGCAAACGCCATAGCGTTCCAGCGCTTAAATTGACGGGCCCTTTGTAAATTCGAAAGTGTATTCCGTGAACTCCTGTGTCCATTGAGACGGCGTCGGTCAGAATGATTGCAAACGCTGGGCACAGCGAGGCTACGCAAGCAAACAGCGAGCGCTGTATGTCCGACGCGACCGGCGTCCGTTTGCACATCCCGGCGGCCACCTGGCTCCGTGCCAGAGCTCGGATGAACGGGACGGACGGACATGGACGGACGGATGGACGGACGGACAGACGGACGGACACCGGACCGACAGACGGACGGACGGACGGGCACTGGACAGACGGACGGACGGACACCGGACGGATGGACGGTCAGACGGACGGACGGACACCGGGTGGACGCACGGACGGACGGACACCGGACGGATGGACGGACACCGGACGGACGGACGGAGACCGGACGGAGGGATGGACAGGCGGACACCGGACGGACGGACGGACACCAGACGGACAGACGGACGGACTGACGGTCACCGGACGGACAGACGGACGGACGGACGGACACCGGACGGACGTGAGCATGAGACATTAAAGGCTTTTGCCTTAATAAAAACTGATGGTCAGCAGAGCACGTCACCCGCCACGGTGGTCTGGTGGTTATGGTGCTTGACTGCTGACTGAAGCTCGCATGATCAAATCTCCGCCCCGGCGGCCACATTTGGATGAAGGAAAAGTGCTAGAGGCCCATGTATTTAGATTTAGGTGCATGTTAAAAACCACCAGGTGGTCGAATTTTCTGGAGTTCTTCACTACCACAGTAAGACGTTTTGGCGGGCTAGTTGGTTCATTGCTGTTAGAAGTTCTTAAACTGCGCGAAATGACCAGGAAAATAGTCAGAAAACACAGAAAAGAACCCGCGTGCGTAGACTCAGACTTATATATCTTGCGTATTCCTCGGACGTGGCCCCAGGTCAGAACCATATGTCCAAATAATGGTTGCATTTGCGGAGGTACTACCCTGTGCTTCGGGCAGTGAGCCTAAACACGTGACTGACAGACGGACAAAGCGATCAGGTTCGCGCGAGAAATTGCTGCCTCTTTATTTATTTATTCATTTTATTTATTTATTTATCATAATACCCATAGCGCCCAAAGTAATTACAGTGGGGGGGGGGGGGGAGATATTTAAATACAGATTACAGGTGTTAACACCTGAACCATATAAAAAAACGTGGTTGATCCCTCCGTCATAGGAATCGGTATGAAGTAGTTGAATGTTTTCTGTACGTTGATACAAGAGAGCTCGCACAATGTCTTTTGGTGTTTGGCAGCTATAGCACCGTTTAACATGAATGCAGTCACGTTGACGCTTAGTGATACATCTCCATTCCGGCGACCAACGTCCATGATCAATTATTAAACAAACCCTTGTGGCCATAGATGCTTGTGGTAGCTGTAGTATTCAACGGTGAGAGCAGAATCAGAGAAAGTGGTGTGACAGCCATGAGAGCGTCACTGGATGGACGCCGAACTTGGGCTAAGGTCGCCTACCCGCGGCATTTTAGAATATAAAACGCCACTGCCCGCCTAGAAGGAAACGCAACACGCGTCTCTTCCTTGTTGGCCGGCCGCGATTTTTCCTTCTTGAACGCGTAGTTACAGTCAGCACAAACACGCAGATATGGCACATATCCTATGGCAATGCACACAGGTCACGGTAATATACCAAGAGGACAATATAGGACCGGACCTTCTCGAGGAGCGATGGCTGAGCGCGCTGACTAGCTCAGACCTGCGCGACCAACTGTGGGCAATCCAGTGGGCCCGGACAGTGGTGGAAAGGCTATGCCTCACCGCACATAATGCCCGGGTGGCCTGAGCCCGGGCCGGCAACCTTGCAGGTGCTTTTTTGAATAAAGTTTTTTTCCGTCCGTCCGTCCGTCAGGCGAAATAAGCAAGCGTCGCAGGGCTATTTTTGGTATGGATGGATATATGAGCGAAGCCGACGTTTGGGCTAAGGTCGCCACCTGGAGGTGTGTCAAGGTGTCGACAAAATTGTACTTTTCCTATTGCAAACGCGCCTAATGGGACGGACGCGTAGAAACGACGCTTTGAAGAAACTAATCATGGATTTCACGGTGATGATGCATTACTTCACTTTAGCAAAAGCACTGCGAGAGGAGAGTGGTAGATATAAAAGGCGTGTTTGTAAAGCCTACAGAGTATGTGACCGTGGCGCAGTGGATAGCGTGCCCGGCATCTCTTCTCGCGGACCAAGAGGTCGTGCGTTCGACTCCCGTTGACAGAAACTTTTTTCTTTGCTTCCTGATCGTGTGTATTTTTTTCCGACGTCACTTCCGTGACGGAAATGCGCCACTAAAGTCTTGGTGGCCCCCGGCATAAAACACTTTCGTGTTAAAAAGGGAATTCACAGTGCACTTACGTAGTGGCAAATGAGAGCACCCAATATAAAGTAGGTTGATAATACCATTCTGCATTCACACATCCGCGCGATGCACTACTGGAGAACCAGCACTCAACTTGAAAATACTTCATGTGAGGCTATTTCTGCTACTTCTAAAGGCTACCTATTCCACCGGCCTATCGTCCTGCGAAAAAAATTACATTTGAAATTCTTCACACCTGCAGCTTATTTCCCTTATCGCTGGTGGTCCAGACCAGTTTAGTCGCCGCCATATGGAAGAGCCAACAGGAGAATAAATGTACTTCAGTGAGACGTTCTCAAGGGCGAGTTCATTCATTGCTGTTAGACATTCTTATACTGCGCGAAAAGCAAGAGGCAGCAATTCCTTGTGCGAACTTGATTACTGCGTCCGTCTGCCAGTAAAATGTTTTGGCTGATCGCATGAAGCGCATGATAGTCCCTCCGCAAGTGCAAGCACTATTTGGCCACCTGGTTCCATCCTGGGTCCACATCCGAAAAATAGGCATGATACGGACGTCTGAGTCTGCGCTCGCGTTGTTGCGTGTGTTTTTTACTCGTGTTCTGGTCATTCAGCGCAGTTTAAGAACGTCTAACTTCACTACCGCGTTCCTCATAATCATACTGTGTTTTTACGAGGTACAATCTGAACAATCCTTATTAGAACACGTTGTCTTTTATGCATAAAATTCCGAAAATTTCATTGATATCGCTGTTGCTCACGTTAGCTTAAGTATATATACGACTACTCACGTCGGACGACTCGCCGCATTATCGACACAGTGTAAAACTATGACAAAATTTACCAAACATTGCGGCGGTACCTGCGCCGAACGTAGATAGAACTTTTTTGTCGTTTTTACGCGATGACATCGCAATAAACTGATAGATACACGTGGCTACAGGCTCTGTAAGAGGCGTAGCATATCGCGTTGTGGAGTTATTGGCGGGCTACCCTAATACATTCTTTTTTTGCTTCATTACAGCCGATTTGTAATAGCGCAACAGACTACTATAAGTGAGTAGCCTTGGAAGTTTGCAGCTGTACTCGAAAGAATAATGTTGGCAAAATGCTCGCATGTAAGGAATGGAAATTTCAATAAGCGTTAAATTCATTTGATAGCTTGTATTATTATGTATTCATGCGAATAATACGATGATTTTTGCAAGATGCATTTTGCTTCAGTTTACAAGTCATATTCAGTTTCTCGATTTCATCACTGCAGTGGCAATCTCGAATCGGCTACTGCCCACAGGGTGACGCGCTACTGGGGAAGCTCGACGCTTACGAGAACCTCTACCTGTTCGGCCGTCTCCGAGGTGTACCGGAAGAAAGCCTTCCAGACGTAGTTGCTCAAATTATTGATGTTACAGGTTTAGAAGAACATTCCACCAAGAGGTGTGACTATTACAGGTAAGTTTCTGCGCAAGCTACAGCACAACCAGTCGATCATATAATTGCGGTGGTTTACGTGCCTATGCTACTACATAATTATGGGGCACGTCATACTGGGGGGAAGCAGAAGAACCTTAATAATAAAGGCCAGCGAAGGGATTTGGCGTGGGTCTCAGCATCGCTCATGGACCCTCGGGCTCGTACAGCTTCCTGGACTCGCTGGACGACCCACAGTTGTTTTAATGTGTAGCTGAGCAGCGCTTCTTCCCAGCGTGCCCTGCGGTTCGTGACTGCCTCCTCGTGGTTTCTATGTGTCCGGGAATCTATGCTCGAAAACTCCCATTGTATGTGGGTCAGTGTTGCCCTTGCATCGCAAATGTTGTATTCATTTGTCTAATATAGATCAGTGTAACAGAGACGAAAAAGAACTCGGTTTCGGTAAGTGTGTGTTTATAGCTGTCGCCACCCAACTGCTGTTGTTTTATTTATTATGTTGCGTGGCAGTGGATGTATGCTTCTTGCTAGCTTGCAGTGCGGACTCCAGATAAATAGGGGCTACCAGAGGTTTTTCAAAAATTGCGTCTACGTTAAGCACGCGACAGTCCTTTGCATTTCAACTCTTTCGAAATCCGGTTGCAACTACCAGGAATTGAACTCACGCGTTCGAGGTCAGCAGGACGACGCCTTACGTACTAAACTTTTACGGTGGGTGTAAGGCAGCTGAAATTGTCGAGAACTACGTGCCAGTGTTTCATACAAGGAAAAATATTCTATAACCACAGAATGGCCAAACGCATTCGAATGCGCCGCCACTGCCAGAATAAAAAAACCGCCATTGTGTCATTCTTCACCCTGTCTAATATATCTTGCCTAGTAGAATTTTATTTATCAGTTGTAAAGTTACCTCCACGCGACGCGGCCAGTGTCCTCAAAAAAGGGCGTAAATACTGGAGAGTGAGTGCAGCTTCCCGGATTCCACGAGCCCCTATAACACGTCCGTTATGGGCATCGTTCAACCATCCATAAGTAAGTGATCATAAATTTGCAATCATGGAAACATCAAATTACATCACGATCAGAGTGTGCTGCTCCGCGGGTCACTAGTCACAAAAATTTTCGAATACGTTTTGTGCAAGCAGCCTTGAGCGGATAAGTAAAAGAGGAACAGTGACTGCAAAAGAAAGGTAAAAATGTTTCGGCTCCCCTGACGAGAGCCTTGCACACAATGAGCCTTGTTCCTATGTTCACGTTTTTTTTCTCCTATAAACAAACTGCTATTCCAACGCTGATGCCGTAGATAAAATAGAATAACAAGATTCTATGTTACTTGATAAAGCTGCCGTGAAAAAAAATTGTAAGTTTCTTTCAGCATGTAAAACGTGGCTAAAGTTATAGAGAAAAACAACGAATAACTTTGTGTTCTTCGTACTGCGTTGCTGATAACACAAACTTACGACATAGATGACGCAAGATCACCCTGCTGTGCAGTGAGTCTACGTGCCAGTGCATATGTGATATTTCGCGCTCACATTGTAAGTAATACTAACCCAACAACATTATGGTTCGTTGAACACAACTTGCCGTGCTTGCTTTATATAATTTGCAAGAGGAGTTTTGCCACATAATTCAAGTTAAACATTTGCCTTAATATTTCCCAGCACAAAAGTTTACTGAACATTTAGAAATTAATTATTATGAAAATGACGTGAATAGCAGATACATCTCAAACATTTTACTGAGTTGAGAAATTCCAATAAACGTTTGCTTAATAATAATACCATAAATCAATCACACAGGGGGCATAACTTTACCTGTTTTAATAAAACTGGTAAAATATAAAAAAAGCGCATTTTATGAATTATAAAACGGACCCTTTTCCTCGTCCTTAAAAGAAAAGAATAACGGCAGCTTCGAAATGGTAGTGCCCAGCCTGATAGATAGGCGGAGCTTGGTGGCTTTCCTTGTCTCTCTTTATTTTTTCAATTTCTTTCTTCTTCTCTTTCGTTCTCTCTCTCTCTCTCTCTCTCTCTCTCTCTATATATATATATATATATATATATATATATATATATATATATGTGTGTGTGTGTGTGTGTGTGTGTGTGTGTGAGAGTGACATGGGATAATTATAATACCGCGCCCAAGAACAACTATTTCGGTTCAACTGGTTCATCTTCGGGACCGGTTTCTTATCTTCTGCCACGGTCACATTTGTTTCCATGTCCATCATCTCCCTCCATCACTGCTCTCGTAAGCGGTGGAAACAAGCGCAAGCTGTCCATCGCGATCGCCTTGGTCGGCCTACCTGGTGTCGTGTTCCTGGACGAGCCATACGCTGGCGTGGACGTGCTCGCCAGGACGCGCATCTACAAGAGACTCACTGAGATCAAGCAGCGCACAAAATGCAGCATGGTACTTACTTCACACAGGTATCGCTCATGTCCTTGCCGTCGCATCTACATTGGCAAATAAATACACATGTGGAAATGCGTGATTGAGGAATGCGTGCAGAAAAAACAAAAGCCTTTGTGCTGAAGCGTGATACAGTAATTTAACTGGGTTTCGTGTTACGCAGCACTGTACAAACCATGTCAGCAGCAGTAATATACTTGAATGCTCTCAAGTGGATGGGCAGCGCCCCTTGAGAGGATCGAACTGTTGTGAAGCTACATCGTTGGAGCTGAGTACTATGTGCGAATTCAAGCAAACTCTCACATATTTTTTTAGAATTATTCCAAGGCTTTGAAGTGTGTCATTGAATATTTTATCTCTATGAGTTATTTAACGTGCATCCATATTTCAGTCAGTGCACTTATCGCAGAGATGGAACATTTGCTATATTCAAGGCGTCATTATGGATTCAAAAAGGATTTTGTAAACTCAGTCAAGTAGTCCGCCTTCTACTGGTACGTGCGCCAGCGCCAAAGCCACAAAATTTCCAGCGTCGGCAATTTGAAGCAATGGGGGTCACCGACCTTAAAGTACCCATTCGAGCATCGATGAACCATTCGACACATACATTGCGTCGGCCAACGTAACAACACAGCGTCACTCCATCCGTTCATCCATGCTGTCGCGGCTTTCATCCGCCAATTCATACGCGTTACTAAGTATCCTCCAAGCATCTCTCTGACAACAGGCGTATTTAGTTCGCCACCGCTTGCATTGTTGTGGTCCCTATCCTGCCACTTCCACTTAGCGTCAGCCACGGCATACAAACTTTTCGGATGCCATACAAGGAATTTCACTTCAAGGTTTCACCATAGCTTGACGATAGTAAAATTGGGATTGTGATCAATAATTATCCATCAATGCTGTGCTACAGAAGACACCCTAAAAGGCACCCAAACGAACTTGGAACCTGTGTTAGTAGAAGTGCAAAAAAGACGCATGTTTACAAGAACTGAAGCTTTGAAAATCTTGGAGGGATGCATTCTTGAGCAGGTAGCGCACAAATTACGGAGATACAAGTGACAACTTAGCGCTCGTCTCGTCTCTTTGCGCCTAGCTTGTGTCTTCGAAATTTGTGCGCTATCTGTTCAAGAAAGACGCATGTGGAGAAAAGCAATGCGTACACTAGTGCGGTCGAAAACCAGTTCCTACAGACCCATTGACAAAACCCAGCTACTCTCTTAGTATGAGCCCTCCCTGTGCGTGACAAAATGCGTGACAAAATGCAGTGCCGGGGATCCCTATTGCAAAACCCAGTGCCACTGGGTAGTTTCTTTAAGAATTCGCATCTTAACTCCGAAAAATATGAAATAGACCTAGCAGCAGGCACAGTTTGCCGACTGTCACTGCCGATATTTTTAATAGCTGTTTCTCGCTCTTGCTACTGGTAAACATGTACAGAGGGTTTTTGATGACTAGCTCGATAACTACGTGCGTACATGATTGAATACTGAGTAGTGCTCTCGTGCAAGCGACGATATGGCAGTACAGCGGGCGTGCCAGTGAACGGATTTTCATTTCTGTCGACACCTACAAGTAAAAAACCGCTCAGCTAAATACAAATATAACGCGTTGAAAAGATATGCCAGTGTGTTAGTTAACTAAGGCGTACCAAATTACCCCCCGCCAATTATGTGTTCTTACATATTAGTCAGAGAAGTACCGGCTAGTGCGGGCGGCAGCCTTCGGTGAAAGCTTGTGCGTGCTGCTGAAAGTGCCTCGCAATGATGGTCAGCGCTCCCTGTGCGGACACCGTACAAAAGGGAAAATTGTGCATTTAGGTTAATGAATGTCCAAACTGTACTTTACAGTCACTCTCACACTTTAGAATTGACTGTACTTAAAGCGAGAGGCGCTGGTAACATGTAGACGGACACGGCACACTAGGCCTAACGCTCGCTGGGAGTCTCACTGGGTAGGACCGATCTCGGCGCATCTGAGTAGCGATTGTTGAAGTTTCTGCATTGATGCTTCGGAACCCTTCTATGTGTTAACTAAAATGCAGGTGAAGTAAGTGGAAGGGCAAACATTGTCAGAGGTGCGTTTTCGGTGTGGCGATATCGAACTACGACTGTTTTCCGGGCCTCGGTTGGGTGGGGTTCCGAAGCCAGAGCTCATTTGCTTCTCGCCAACTGTGCGGCAATGTAACGATTTGCTGTTTCTGGTAGGACCGACGCCTCCAGAATTATAAACACTGCAAAATGAAATCCATTACAACAACACATCCCTGATGTGAGACTGGTATATGTGCGGGGCATGCACAAAACGTGCATTCATCACTGCTACGTGCAGCAAAATAATGAGCGTTGGCTGATTTGTGTTATTAACCCAATTTTCTCTACGTACCACAGGGAAAAATAAAAAAATCACAGCATATCCGCGGAGTGAATGATGATGAGTGGGCGAAGCTCCGGAGGTACATCATCAAAGACGTGATGGTGGTTGGTGGCATGTGGTCAAACGATATGCATGTGAGACCATATCGCGATGCCATGTGTTGTATGGCATCGCGATCGTCATCGTCATCACAGGTGGCTACTACATAGTGGGTACATTCCATGTCCCCACTATGATGACGCTGCCCTTATGGCAGCGTCATCCCCATGTGTTGTATGGCATCGCGATCGTCATCGTCATCAGCAGGTGGCTACTACATACAAGGGACGCACGACCGACAGGCTAAGGAGCTTCGCCCCTAAAATTGACAGTAATTTCGCATATAACACATAATGCCTTGCGCTTATCATTCTCTTTGTCTGCCAACCTAGATGTTGTGCAAATGTTTGGGACCTGTTAGGAGAGCATCCAATGGTGCCATGAAATCAAACATTCTATATTCAAAGATACCGAAACATTCCGGCGCACATACTACCTGCCCGCCGCACTGGAAGAAACAGTGCAGCCTCCAGTATGCACCAGCGCACTCCAGTGAAAATTTCACCGTTTCTAGCGCTTTCCTGTAGGTGCCGGCGTCACAGCGGTCAAGCCAGCGCCCTTACCAGTGTGACCCAGCTCTTCCCCAGTGCGCTCACAGAAGTACCGGTGAATCCCCGCGTGTACCAGCGTTCCCAGTGTGATGCAGTGCCAAAAAACGTACTGGTATCACGCTGGGGGGTGCTGGAACAGCGCTGGTTTTTGGAATAGGGAAACATAACGGATGTCACATATCCATCCAGGGAGCCGAAGCAGAAGCCCTACGTCAGTCGGCACTTCCTTGCATCCGCCCAGCCTCACTTTGGGCACGGTCTGCAGCAACCGACATTTCGGTGTTTCCACCGATAGAACTCAATGTTAATAAGAGCTAAAAGACAGTGATGTCAAGCAAATTATAGGTGATGTTATTTGTAGTAATTGTAATGTAAATGTGAAGAAAACTGGATGAAAAGATAAGTGGCCGCTGGCAGGGGAACGAAAGAGTCAGAATGCTCTGGAAGGCATACGGCAGACATTACGAAATTATGACAGTCAATTTAACGCTGTCCCCAAAGAGCAGTTTACAACCATCGCCTTCTACCTTAAGGGGTTGATACTTGGACAATAACCATACACTCTACAAGAAATTATGCACGAAGAGGTGTGTGAGGAGTCGAAAAATTGCTAGATGTGAAATTGAAAGACAGAAAGATCGCTCAGTAGATCACAGGAGAAAGTTGTGTACAAGATATTACAACCAACATTGAGCTAAAGAGCAATCACGGATAGGTCAGTCACACGATTAGTAGGGAGAACACCGACTCTCAGTGGGAACGACAAACTGAATATCAATGGATACGACGCCGGGGTCGGCATTTTGTCGAACTCTGCCGAACATACCTAACTCTCCCGGGGTCGGCAGAGTTAGGTATGTTGTAGAAACGAGAAAATTTGCAGCAATAAAGTGGCCTCAGCTTGGGCGCACAACTACCCGCCTTTGTTGTCAGCTGACGCCGTTCAAGCAAGGCGCCCATTATGGCTTGCTATGTTCGTGCTTAAACATGAAGACATGTCACGATGGCAGGACTGCTGGTCATTTGGCTTTACAGAAAATGCATAGCTGTATTAGATGTCGTTAAAACTGGCCGGGTTTGTTGGTCAGTCTAGCGAAGTACGTTCATTTATGTGCCCTTGGTCAACGTCGAGAGCTCCCTACATAAGGTCGAACCTGCCAGCTTCAGCCACTCCCGTGTCCGCTGGAGCCATTTCAGGCCTTTGGTATGGATCTGCACGGTTCCCTTCTTCGGACCCTTATCCGGAATCGATGGACAGTTGAGGCCATCGACCCCCCAAACGTGCTACGCCGAAACATATTCCGTGACTTATGCTTAAGCTTCTGAAGTTCCTAGCTTCATTCACCGAGCCCTAATCGTTTGTCACGGAGCTTCTTTTGCCATTCTGAGCGACCATGGAAATGCATTCTTTACACAGCGCGTAAACGAGTGCTCCAGGCACCCCGCACCACCCGGAAAACAACCTTCAGTTACCATCATCAAAACAACTGCCTCACTCAGCGATTTCATCGCGCGCTGCCAGTCAGGATACGCATGTACAGTGGCAGTCAAAATTTTACGGACCACGGCAGCGCGTGGCGGACAGCACCGCGACGCCTTCTGACGGCGGCCTGCGAAGCTCGAGCGCGCCCTTTTTTACCTGCCAGACAGCTCGTTCGCTCCCTTCAACAGCTCGTGCACCGCAACGCTAGAATAAGCGCAAGGTGTCACTTCTGCTGTAGCCGCGGAAATACCGAGCGGTGATTGATATCGTGACGAAAACACGTAATTTCGCCCTCCAAAGTGTTAACTTCCACTTTAATGGCCCCTACAAATTTTTGTAGCAGATATCTAGCGCCAGTTATCGCGTAAATCCTGTCCTTGTTCTGAAGGATCATTCCTGTCGCGCAGCTGCAACCATTCACAAATCTAGTACTCTAGAATGAACGTGGTCACAATTATAGACGAACTGGCCCTTCATGACAACCCTCTACAAAGAACTCTTTCGCAAGGCTCTTTAAGCAGTGACCCGGATGGGCGCTTTCGCGTGGGACAGAACCCATGTGGGCTTTTATTATGCAAACCTTTGTTCTCCATTCACGTTCATCATCATTTGGCGTTCTTAGTCACCGGTCGTGGAAACACGTCCTGACTCTGATCTCTGCTTTGGATGTGGTGACTTCGCCGTACCTTCAGGGCCTGAAACTTACAGGCTCCCTTACGCAGTCACATTCTGCGATTTGAAGGCGAAAACCGTATCCTTGTTCTTTTTATTGCGATAGCAATTATATGGGCACTCTC
Organism: Rhipicephalus appendiculatus; assembly: GCA_030522465.1. Taxonomy (NCBI): domain Eukaryota; kingdom Metazoa; phylum Arthropoda; class Arachnida; order Ixodida; family Ixodidae; genus Rhipicephalus; species Rhipicephalus appendiculatus. The sequence continues at coordinate 69,890 of JALIZH010025678.1, forward strand.
GGCTGGTTTTTGCCGTCGCCGTTGCCGTCGCCGGCGCCGCCGCCGTCATGTACCGTATGTGTATATGTATCTATATAATTGTAAAATCCAAAATGAAAAAGCCGGCAGATCCCACGCACTGTGGGAATCGATGTAATGCGAAGCAGACAGGAAGGAGCAAATCCTGCTTTACATAATTTGCATATCATATTTGACATGTTAGGACCTGTCACTTATGTTCATCATACAGTCACGTCACGCAATACCAATTTTGGTGTATATCCAGCTAGCGAACTGGACGCAAGCGCACCATGAGCGTGGCATGTAAATGGCGTTGTAGATGACATGCATGCCAAGATTTTCATGTTACCAGCTGCCACTTATGTTCATTATACAGTCATGTCACTCAATACCACTTATGGTGTATATCAAGCTAACGAAACGGCCGCGAGCGCTCCATGAGCGTGGCATGCAAGTCATGTCGCACATGACATGTCATGATTTCCATGTTACCACTTGTCATTTATGTTCGTCATACAGTCATGTCACTCAATACCATGTTTGGGGTATCTCAAGCTAACGAAACGGCCGCGAGCGCTCCATGAGCGTGGCATGCAAGTCATGTCGCACATGACAAGTCATGATTTTCATATTACCACTAGTCATTTATGTTCGTCATACAGTCACGTCACTCAATACCAAGTTTGGTGTATATCAAGCTAACGAAACGGCCGCGAGCACGCCATGAGCGTGGCATGTAAATCATGTTGTTCATGACATGCACGTCATTATTTGCATATTACCACCTGTCATTTATGTTCGTCATACAGTCACGTCACTCAATCCCAAAGTTGGTGTATATCAAGCTAACGAAACGGCCGCGAGCGCGCCATGAGCGTGGCATGTAAATCATACTTTCCCTGACAAGTTAGTCATGATTTTCATGATATGACCAGGCATTTATGTTCGTCATACGGTCATGTTATGCCATACCAAATTTGGTATAAATCCCATTAACGATAGGCCGGGAGAGCACAAAGCCGTAGGCGGCTAGATAGATAGATAGATAGATAGATAGATAGATAGATAGATAGATAGATAGATAGATAGATAGATAGATAGATAGATAGATAGATAGATAGATAGATAGATAGATAGATAGATACGCTCAAAGTCGCCGAAGTTCGCTAAGAAATGCTTCGCATTTAAAATTAATGCTTGTTTTAAAACATCAATACGTCCAGTCGAACACGAAATCATCCTTCGTGGGAACAAGAAAAAAACGTAGACGCAATATAAACATTGTTAAATTTGTATCAGCTTCTAGATCCTTCTCATGTCGACTTCCATGACCGGTAAATCATAAGCGCAGCCCAATTTATTACAGTTTGTAGAAGAAAGTCACAGTTTCGCCACTAGGGCAAAGCAACGACATGCAATTCGATACTTGCAGCGCGCCTCTGCAGCACAAAGAAGGACACTCGAAAAGAACGCATAGGTATACACAGGACAAGCCTGAACTAACAACTGTCATAGTTGTTACGTCCTTGTATTTGAGCAGAAATGAAGAAGCCAACGCTGTTTCATATTTCCTTTCTTTTAAAGTGCGGCACGTGGAATGACCCCTCTGCACCTCCTGCCACGTGGCGGCATCTGACGCCAATTGTGCCCGTTGTTCTCTTCTTTTTCCTTCTACATCACGAGAGGGTGAAGGCCCCCGCTTTTTCGTGCGTGTCTAAAGGGCAGTTTTCCATTTGAATGAAAGTGTAGGAGCGTTGCGAAAGAAAAAACAAGCTCAAGCTCATTCGATACCTGCGTACCGCAAGCGGTAAATGGTGCATATGAATAGCTCGCCGTCATATCGCCAGCACAAGCATGGTGTGTGGCTGTGTTGGCTAGCGCAGCAGGCTGCGGAGCGAAGCGTCGGTGGTTCAAATCCCCGGTAGGGTGTTTTGCAATTTCTTCTACTGATTTATTATTCTTTGTCCAGTATATATATATTGTAACGAAGAAGAAGTACTCCGGCGCAGAGGCAGCGACATCGAGTTTGCAGCAGAGTCTCGAGCTAGTGAACTGTGCCCGGTGCATTGCTACCAGCGCTACGCTCAATAAATCGCCTTTATATTTGGTGGAGGTGCGGGGTACCGTTCCCTCAAGCTTCCCTCTACCATCCTGGATCTCCGTTCTCGGCGGCTACCTTCTGCTATGCCCGACGCCGATCAGCAGACGCTTCCATCGGCACCTGCCACCTGCCCTGGTAGTGTTCCCCAGCGGGAGCCTCCAATCTTCAGCGGCACAGACGACAACGACGTCGAAGATTGGCTCTCGACATACGAACGGGTGAGCGCTCTGAACAAATGGACGGACGCGGACAAGTTAACACGCGTGTCGTTCTACCTCGCGGGTGTGGCCAGCCTTTGGTTCAGGAACCACGAGGGAGACGTCCGAACGTGGCCGCTGTTCAAAACGTCAATTACGGCAGTATTTGACCGACCCGCCGTCCGAAAACTCCGAGCTGAGCAGCGTTTGCGCACACGTGCACAAGACACGGGTGAAATGTTCACAAGCTACATTGAAGATGTTGTCGACCTGTGCAGACGCGTGAACGCTGATATGACAGAAACTGAAAAGATCAAGCACATCATGAAAGGGATTGATGATGACGCTTTTCAAATGCTCTTGGCGAAGAGTCCGACCACTGTTAACGACGTAATTAGCTTATGCCAGAGCTACGATGAATTGCGGAAGCAGCGAGCCCTGACAAGACGTCCTCCAGCACACGACTTGGCATCACTGTCCAGTCTCACCAACGGCCATGACCAGGTGTCGCTAATAGCCGACATCAAAGCCTTTGTTCGCGAAGAAGTCGCGCGACAGCTCTCCCTGGTGCCCTTCACTCGGGAAACTACCACAACTCTGCCATCGTCCCTCCGTGGCGTCATTCAAGGAGAGGTCGCTGAGGCGCTGCCAGCTGCTCGCGAGCAAAATCTGGTGGCTGCTCCACTCACATACGCTGCGGTTGCTGCCATGCCCACTCGCAAAGCACCCGCACCACCTGTTCAACATCCTGTGAGCTATGCCCCACCTCCAGTCCACTGGGCCAGCACTGCCACCGCCACCGCCAACCCGTGGCGCACGCTCGACAATCGACCGATATGCTCCGCGTGTCGATACCCCGGACACGTCGCAAGGTATTGCCGCCGCCGGGTGCAACCCACCGAGGAAAACCCCCGAGAGCCGTACTTCCCGTTTGACCCAAACGCGCATTACGCTCCCTCCAACGCGCGTTACGCTCCCTCCAACGCGCATTACGCTCCCTCCAACGCAGCGCAAGCTCGCTACCAGGCCGATCGCCGCCCTCGATTCGATCGTTTCCGCTCGCCCTCCCCGCGTCCCCGATCACCTTCGCCGATGCGTCCACGGCCCGCATCTAGCGAAGAGGGAAACTAGACGACGCAGTTCCTGAGGCAAGAACTGCGCAAGTTTCGGTTTGCCCAAGTCCTCACACTTCACCTGCCAATGTCATCGATGTGTTCGTCGAAGGTGTCGCTACAGTCGCTCTTGTGGATACCGGGGCTGCTGTTTCTGTTATCGATGCTGAATGCGCTACGCTCAATAAATCGCCTTTATAATATATATATATATATATATATATATATATATATATATATATATATATATATATATATATATATATATATATATATATATATATATATATATATCCCGGACATGACGGCGACGACGACGGCAAAAATCAGTCGAGAGTGTCCATATAATTGCTGTCACAATAAAAATAAGTGTTTCCAAGACGTTCATTAGAAGGAAAAGGTCAGCGAAAACAAATTAAATGGCTTATGGCGTTCAGCGGCTACTTAATGCCACGTAATCGAACTTCGGTGCTGTTTGAAAATTGCATTTAGAATCCCTGAGAAGTACATTCTTGATAAAGTTTTCACTGACAGAAACACGCGCAGTTCTGACAATATCCTTCAGACTCTGACAACTATTACAAGCACAAACGGAGGTAAACTGATAGCCGCAAACTGGACGAATTTTCTTTGCAATTTCCTGCCATCATATGCTGAATAGTCAGCAGTGCGGCATTGCTTTCGACGGCTTCCAAATACAAAATTTCCTAAACTAACCGAGTTTTTTCCAATGCTTATATATTTACCGTTGGTTCATTTTGTGATTTTTTTTCGAGCAATAATTTTGCACCAATAAATACTTCCTACACTGTAGCTTCTTGAACTATTTTATGTTTCAAATATTTATAGTAACAACAACAAATTCAATGGAAACCAATTTCCGTTTATTTGTCTAACTTGTCTTCACTAAGTAATAGACTGTTTTATTTGCCATGTAATGACACTACTTACCACTGTTTACAATTTTTGTTCTAAGTCAATGTTTTATATATGCTGCAAAAAGCAGGTCGAAAATACCAATACAAAAACGGTCGAAAATACCAATACGAAGGTGGTTAACCACAGTTTCACCCACCCCTGTTAAAGCAAAACCTTGAGCATTATGCGAGGAGGGCAGTCGGCATGGCTATCGCTTCACAGCGTTGGTGGAAGGTCGTGTACGTAGAGATCAGGTTTTTTTAGCTCGATAAATACTGCTAATGTAATAACCACGCGCTTTTGGGATTAACCGCTCCAGTTGCAAACACTAATATCGGTGAGCTTCCTATTGTGCCCTTAAAAGCACTCTAAAAAGTCGGTTGTCGGTCCCGTTAAAACTTTTGGCAACTAGTGACTACATTATAAGTTTAGCAGCGGCGAAGTATTTTCGCCTTGTGCTGGGGCTTATCCACAAACAGAACAGGCGCATTACGTTCGCGCCCTTTCTATAGGAATTATGCAGACGAAAAAGAATATCCTGCATGTGTATTCCCTGTTTATTTTTTTCACCATGCCCTGCAAATTTCTTTGCAGCATGGAAGAATGCGAGGTCTCTTGTGACAGGATATGCATAATGGTTCAAGGCACAATGATCTGCTTGGGAACACTACAGCACCTCAAAGACAAGTTTGGCAAAGGCTGCAGTATCAACTTCCTGCTTCGCGACAACGCAACCATATCATCGCAGGAAATATTAGAGAGTGTGGGCAGAGTATTTCCAGGCATGACAGTCTTGAATGTCACTGAAGTAAGTGCTGCTATTCCTCTATTACGCGTTTCATGGAACTGGAGTGCTCATGTGCCGTGCCTCGCTTCGAGCGTTCTAGACGTCGTGTACGTGTCGCAAGTTCGATTACCATAAATGTGCTTTTACTTCCCAAAACGACGACGTCGTAACGCAGGACGCCGTAGTGAAAGGCCTAGAAAATTTTGACGATTTAGTGTTATTTCACTTTTCCCGATTCTAAGTACACGTGTCTCTAGCTTTTTGCCTGCGTCGAAATGCGGCCGGCTTGGCCCGGATTTGATCCCGCGACATTCGTGTCAGCAGTCGAGCAGTGTCACCAGTTTATGCCCGTAGCCAGGAATTTTTTTTCGGGGGTGGGCGCACTTGCTGAAGGCCTTGACTATTTGAGAAAAGCGCCTATTTTCATTATTTATTTTTGGTAAAACACACCCTTCATAAACGTTTCAGGGGGGGGGGGGGGGGGCTAGGCTTCTGCATCTCTAGATACGGGCCTTTAACTGCCAGACCACCTTGCCTGATGCGTCGGGCAAGGTGGTCTGATCTGCGTATTTGGAATACCGTGTATAGCCTGTGGGGAACCTTGCGCGGTGCTTCCTAAGTTAGAGGAGCAGATGAGGCGCGCATTTGGAATACCTTGTATAGCCTGTGGGGAACCTTGTCCGGTGCTTCCCAAGTTCAAGGAGCAGACGAGGTGCGCTTTTGGAATACATTGTTTAGCCTGTGTTGAACCTTGCCCGGTGCTTCCTAAGTTAGAGGAGCAGAGGAGGTGCGCATTTGGAATACCTTGTATAGCCTCTGGGGTACCTTGCCCGGTGCTTCCCGAGTTCGAGGAGCAGACGAGGTGCGCTTTTGGAAAAAAAATTACACCATCTCCCGCTAAAGGGAACCATGTGTAGATGTGAAGCAGCGGGCGCTACCGCTTACACTGGCGGTGGCGTTGACGCTGGCGCTATCGCAGCGTTGCGCAGGAGAGAAAACTGAGGAGGCGCAAAGCACGCAGTGATGGAGCGGTATTTCCTACTGGAACATGCCAATCGCTGCTAATGGGCAATGAGAGACAGGAGACTCCGACTGGACACAGAGACCCGCAGTGCGCTTTTAGTTAACGCGCACGCTGCGAATTTTTATTGTTCAACAACGCACAGGAGAAATCTCCCACCGGCACCACCGTGGAGGTCAAGATCCATTGCCATATATACGGGATGCACAGTGAACGGTTGTGCAGCGCGAGCAGTCGGTTTTTCCAACCAAGAAACTCGCTAGCAGACGCTGCCTGCGTCGGCGTCACGAGGCGAGAGAGGGGGGGAGCGTAGGAGAGGAGAGAGAGAGGGGGGGAACGCGCATGCGCAGTGGGGTGTGGAAGCTGTGGGCAGGGATGCCTAGAGGAGAGAGGGGGGGAGCGTAGGAGGGGGTGAGAGAGGGGGGGACGCGCATGCGCAGTGGGAGCCCAGGCAGGGATGCCCAGAGGAGAGAGGGGGGGAGCATAGGAGGGGAGAGAGCAGGGGAGGCGCACGCGCAGTGAGGGTGTGGTTGCCGCTGGGAGGGATGCCTAGAGGAGAGAGAGGGGGGAGAGGAGGTTTTTTTATTTTTATTTTTTTTAAAGGGTCTGCGCATGCGCAGTAAAGGAGGCCACGCCGCACACCACCACCGGATTAAGCTTCGCCATAAGATGCTTCACATCTAATAAATTGTTTAGCCTGTGCGGAACCTTGCCCGGTGCTTCGCAAGTTCGAGGGGCAGGCGAGGTGCGCATTTGGAATACCGTGCATAGCCTGAGGGGAAAGCTTGCGCGGTTCTTCGCAAGTTCGCGAAGGAGACGAGGTGCGCATATGGAAATACAGTACATAGTCTGTGGGGAAACCTTGCCCGGTGCTTGGCAAGCTCGAGGAGCAGACGAGGTGCGCATTAGGAATACCGTACATAGTTCTTGGGGAAGATGAGTTGAATCGAACACGTATTGGCAACACAATGCGAAGTACGGGATATTTGATTCGCTTTTAAATGCGAATGCATTTCTTAGTCGGGCTATGTCAGGCAGCCGGCGTTGTGCGGCGTTGGCGTTGTCCGCGGCAGGTGTTATCTCTCCGCTCTCACTCCCTCTCCCATAGCAACAGCTGCGGCCGCGCGCGCTTATCCTCGCCCCTAGCAACCGGAGCAGGTGGTGCGGGCGGAGTAGCGGAGAGTGAGTGGAGAGGAGGAGCGCGCTCTAGTGTGTGAGGGCGCTCGCATAGCGGGAGCTCGGCGGAGCTCCCGCGTGTGTGGAGAGAGTGTTGGAGAGGGTAGGTGCAAGTGCTTCGCCGCTCCTTCTCTCGCCGTTCGCTCTCTCTCCTCCCTGCGCCCCACTCTCCGGTCCGCTCGCTCGCACGTATATAAATGAAAAAACAAATAAAAAAAGAAATAAAAAAGAAAAAAAAGAACAAAAAATTTGAAAAAAAAATAAAAAAAGGGGAAAAAAAATTTAAAAAAATAACAAACAGAAAAAAAAAGCAAAAAAAAAGGCGCTGCGCCGTGCTCCCGACCGGGACTGCAGAAATTAGGCGCCTTTTCCTTCTTCGAACCACAACCACCATATATAAATGGAGTGAAGCGCGCGCGAAAAGCATTCGCATTTCCTCACGATTCCCTTCGGGGAGGTGGGGGGCATTTTTTTCGTACAAATTCCGTGCGCTGACAGGAGTAACTAAAGTCAGGAGAGCGACGTTTGGTGGGCTAACGTAGTGCCGAAGTGCTGGGCTCGGAATGGCTTTACCTAACAGGCCTAACACTTATTTAGATTTGTGAAGGGTCTCATTTGAACGCAGTTTCCTGAAAATATACAGCCAGAAAGATGGGGTCTAGAGTGCAGGTATATGGAAAACTGTAGACATCAGCAGTTTACAGTATACTTCATGCAGTTGAGGGTCTGCAAAAAGTGTGACGGCTTTTGCTATGCGCTCGAGTAGTGTGCAATGATCCCACCGTTCTAGTGAAGGTGCTCGCTGGCGCCGGCTGCACCTACCTGCGGATGCTTCACTGCGTTTATTGCCTCACCACATGTACCCGTTGCAGCACGACAATGAGTGGCTTGTAGACCCGGCCCCACGCCCTCTCACTCTGGAGAGAGAGGGTGTGCAGCTTCGTGTAGCTGCTCACCGTTCCCCTTCCTGGGAGAGGGCGTGGCGCCGATTCTACATGCATCTGACCGAGGGGTTCCAAACCAAGCAACCCCTCGCTATGCAGGCTACTGCACTAGACAACACAGTGAGGCGCCAAGGTTCTACCGTCTGTATAACGGTGATCTCTTTAGTTGAACCATTGACCGCACGCGGTACGCAGATCTCGAAGGAGCTTGAGCGTGTTTTCTAAAACGCAACGCTCGAACATGTTCTTTCAATTTTTAAAACTGCCCTTGAAACGCGCACGAAAAGGATGGTCCCCTTCTGTAACCCCTCATAATGTAGAGGAGAGATAAAAAGAACGGGCACACTTTGCGTCAGACGCCACCACGTGGCAGGAGACACAGAGGGGTTATTCCGTGTGCCGCAGTATAAAAGAAGAAATATCAAACAGTGTGGACACTTTCAGCGCGTTGCTCAAACACAAAGTCGTTACAACAGTGACAGTTGTTAATTCACGCATGTCCTGTGTATACCTATGCGTTCTTTTCAAGCGTCCTTCTTTGTGCTGCAGTGGCGCGCTACAAGTGTCGAGGTACTTGTCGTTCTTCGTGGGACATTCTAATTTCTTGCTGTCGAATTCAGTGCTTCGCCCTGGAGGCGAAACTGTGGCTTTTTTCTTTTCATCTTGATTTCTTTTGTCTCGCATTGCACAATGCTCCCTCCTGACGTAATCGTTAAGTTTCGTTATAGGAAGCGGCTGTCCCGGGACGCGATTTTCGGGATGAATCGACATGGCGTCTTCCATGATCTTGCCAGTGTTCGTCAGCCTCGGCACTCCATCTCACAAGGTGGTTGCAGAAGGTTGGAAGCTACGAGGGGAAAATAAACCACATGCTTGCGCAGCAAAACATAGTTCTGCTTGTAAGTGAATAATAACTGAATGTTACACCAGCCGTGCAAAGCTTAAGAAACAGCGAATGTGGTTGATATTAGGGGCATAACGTGGCCTTCTTCGCTGATGCAAGGTCTTTCCTTGGCGCAGACAAAGTAGAGTCGAATCAGAGCCTGTCACAGACCATGGAAGAATGTCGAAACTCCAGTGCCAGAACTAACGTGGAAAGTTCGCTGTGGCAGCCCCGGTAGTAGCGCGGTCCTTGCGTCATTCGTACTCGGCTGAGTCGGCTCGCGCGGCGGGCGAACTTGGCGCGGTGGCTACGTGGACGCTGTATGTCGGTGGGCGCGGCTCATAAGCAAAGAACCGTGATAAGCAAGTGCGTGTACGGTTTTTCGTGGACACCCGCCGTTTTACTTCCAGCTGCCTTTATTTGGCACCTATAGGCACAAGAATACGTGATGCACTCATCACAATTCGCATAAATATCATATGCACTTAAGTACTGCATCGGCAGCTGCCGCCCATAATTATGATGACGGACCAACATGGCAGCGCCCATTCAGACGCGATCGTCCGCTTCGATCCGAACTCGTGATTGATATTTGCCCACTGTCCTGATAGGAATAAATGAACGGCGGAATTGTCTATCGCGTCATTTCATATCACGCTGAGGACGAAGTAACAGGTACGTTTTGACCTTATTATTGAGATCAGCTGTTCGTTCAGTCACGCTTGCAAAGGCTTGTCCCTGAAATATTGAGAATGACTCGTGGAAAGAGTGCAAGGTACACACGGATACATTTCTGTCAAAGCACCATGACGCAGATACAACGCAAACGCTAGCGTCGGTTTAGAACTTACGGACAACAGCTCACGACGGCGAATTAATGATTGTGAGACGAAAGTAACCAGCGTGAACATGTGCTACCGTTTTGTTGTTTTTATCGGCGCTACCTTGGCTGTCTAACGCTAAGAGCGGTGGTTGCGGCCGCGTGCTGGCTTTTCTCGCCCAATGCGCGTTGCTTTTTTTCTTTGTATTGCGGCTATGCTGTAGCTGCCCAATGATAAGAGCGTTGGTTGCTGCTGTGGGCATCGCTCTACTCACCCAACGCGTGAGTGCAGACGATATAGGGCGTCGAGCAGACGACGCCGTGCGGATGAATACATCATGAGGAGTGATCGCTCATCTTATTGGCTAAGCAACCCCGTAGCTTCCACAGTGCTGCAACCAGCATGTGAGATGGAGTATAGAATGGCCCAACGAAAGGACCATCACGCAATCATGAAAACCTGGGTTAGGAATTCAATTTCCTCGCGGTCAGAATTTGCCTGAAAAGAGTAGTTCCTGACGAGAACCTCAAGCGGTGTCCAGCACATCACTTTTAGCCCGCCAACATAAAATTGTTTCAATGAAGCTCCCATAGCAAATACACTGCTTCCAGATTGTTTTTCGCATCGTTGGCAGAGCTCCTCTTATGCTTCTGTTCATTTCACATTGATAAATCACGGGGGCGTGGCCTAGCGGTGGAGGTACTGCTTTCGGTGCAGGTGGCGCCGGGTTCAATCACCAGCCCCGGTGCTTCGCCTCTAAAAGTTTGTGTTATAAGGGGCGAATCACCTTAGGGTCGAGGCTTGTCCGTTGTGCGTTGCCCCTCAAGGTATGCAAGGTACCCACTATACGCCCACCATAATTTTCATGAAGTAGGGAAGCACCCACTATGCGAACCAGAAGAAAATGAAAGGCCACAACACCGTAAAAACACCGACATTTAAGCACCCTTCAGTCAAAGTATATGACAAAAAAAGGTTTCACAATACACTAATATCAATCCTAATTGTGACGGAAAAATGTCACACACCTACAAGCACAAACCCTTTATACTATTCGGCGACTTCAACGTAGACATTATGGAGCTTCGGACCTGGCTTTGTCGTCGACTCTTTATGTCACTAGAAGGCGCATAGAAGGCGCAAAGTAGACGACAGATGAAAAGGGAGGCATACACACAGGGTGCCCAGTTTACATTTGTATGGGGCAACGCTCGGATACCCTACGGTTACTCACCCACACGATACCCAGAGCTTCGCCCACTTGTCATGATTCACTTCGGGAAGATGGGGTAATTATCACTTTTTCTTTTGTTTGCACCAGCTATGGGTGGGAAGGTTTTTTTTTTCCTTAGCACTAGCTTCACAAGACATTAAATGCAGTCTCCGCTGAAATAAAACAATTCTCACAGTCGTCCGGTGAAAAAAAAACATGACTGATCCCTCCGTCATAGGAATCGGCGTTACGCGAAAGTGAAACGTGCCTTCACACTGGTAGTCGAGCGTTTATTGTGCATTGATACATCAGATCTTCTACAATGTCTGTTGGCATTTGGTAGCTATAGCACCGTTTGACGTGGATGCACCCACCTTGACGCCTATAGTGGCACATCTCCATCATGACGACTAACGACCATGACCATGACAGAACCGTTGTGGTAGCTGAAGTTCTCAAGATATACCTGGACACTGCATATCGGAATGCCCGCGCAATGAAGACAACAAGCACATTAAAAATTCAGTTTCGCCGCAATAGTCAAACGATAAATACCGTAGCAAGAAATTGGAATGTTACGCGAAGAACGGCAAGAAGCTCGAAAGTTGCAGTGCTCTGCTCAAGCACAAATCACGCTTGAACATCCCACACACAGGACGAGCGCAAACTAACAATTGTCGCAGATCTTTGTGTTTGAGGAGCGTGCTCTTTTCGCAAATGCGGCCGCTGCAGCAAGGGATCTGGTCTTCATGCGCTCTGTCACTTCGCGCGCGCAAACTTCGCGGTCAAAGTACAAGAATTAAAAACCATACCCCTTAGGAGATAAGCGCGCGCACAGGCGACGAAGCAGAGTAATGTACAGGCGCGCGCGCATCGCAACGAGCGGGGCTAAGGCCTTTAATAAAGCGCGCCCTTCGCTCACGTCGCGCCCGCTCACTGATTCCAGGAACACGCTTAAGTGGCTCCGAGCTCTGCGCATCACGAGCGGTAAATGGTGTATATAAATAGCTTGCCGTTAGCATAATGCAGACCGTGCACTTTGTGGCGGAGTCGGTTAGCGCCGCGCGCTGCGGAGTGTGTGGTCGTGGGTTCGATTTCCGGCTACGGCATTTTTTTGTCTTCTAGCTTTTTTTGTAAGTGTTCGCACACATGTTAAACGTCATATCCGTAACGGAAATGCGTCCGTGAAGTCTTGGTGTAGCCCGGCAAGAACACTTTCATGTTAAAAAAAAGATGTTTTCTGCAATTCTGCGCTGCAACGATCTTAAACGTACTTCGGGCAAGAAAAACGCCGCGGGAATCACATCGATATGAGCGGCCGCAGCTCTATCGACATCAGCTCCCCATGTCAGCATCTGAAACGACCGCACATGATAAGGAAGCGTCGTCGTCTCGGATAAGCAATACTTTGGCGGTCTCTATGGACCGCCCATTTCACTAGGTAGTAAAGCTGCACCATTTTAGTGCCCTATAAATTAAGATGAATTAGCGTATATAGGCTGAAGTATCGTGTACATGTTTACACACTTCCGTGCACCCATAGATTAAATTGCATGGGTCGGCAAGCTTTTCAGGCGGCGGGCCGAGTTGCATGAAGCCGACATGAATGAGGCCACACGGCAAATGCGGGGGGGCTTTGCAACCTGAATGCGGGGTGGCTTTGCAACCTGAATGAGAAAACTGAGCGAATGGCCAATAATCATGTACGAAACTGAAACAGAAATGATGTTTATTTTGCACACACATATCACAAGGTTGCGATTTATAAACAACGATAATACCCAAAAACACAAAAAGACAGTTTAGACTAGTGGTGCAAAGCCTGAAGGAAGTGTGGAGCTGGGTGGCCTTCTTTGTTTGTTCCTTCCTCCTCTCTTTCTCTTTGTCCTTTTTCGTAATTTCCTGCCAGTTTTTTCTGTCTTTATTTCTATTTATTTCTTCTTCTCTATTTCTCTATTTCTTTCCTGTTTTTGGTTTTTCTATTTTTCTGCCTATTTTTTCCTTTCTCTGTGCTAATGTTTCGCGCCTTCTTCCTCTTTTTTTTCTATTTTTATATAGGGTTTTGCCTGCGTTACGCCAAGCTCAGTTTTTTTTTTTTTTTTTGCTGGTGATGGAAGTGAGAAACATGTAGCCGCTCGAAGAACAAGAGGAAGAAGACTTATCCTTGGCGCGAGCGCGTGCTCAGTATGCTACAAATGGAGCGTTTCGCCAAGCGACGCCGACAGCAAACTACAGCATGCTACATCGTACGACAGCCCCGCTCCCGAAAGTGCCCCGCACCTAAGGAAACCATCAATGCGACTTTTTGTGCTGAACATTCTTAGCCAACTCGCAAATATGTACATAGGGGAGAGTCGGGAGGTTTGGGACAGTTGGAGGAATGGGACAGCGCGTCTATCTCTCTTGCGGTTACCTCAAAGACGTTAGCTAACTACTCATTAGATGATGCTAACATACCGATTGCGTAGCGTAATGGCTGGCGTATTTGGCGGATGGAACTTTCTGTAATTGCAAATCGCGCTTTTCGCGCGCCCAAGGTAAGTTTTTGCTATCTGAATTGTAACGCTCTCAGATTTAAAGCACTTTCTGGATGCTAATATAATTGTTTCTCCAAAAACACACATAAGCACTGTAGTTTTTCAAAGAAAAAGTTTAGGCATTACGACTGAACTTTACCCGCTGAACATTGTTTACTTTGGGAAACGTAGTTTGGGAGGAATGGGGACAGTTGAGTTGAGGGAGGAACGGGACACTGTCCCATTACTTTCTATTCTACTGCCACACCGCGTTACACAGCGCAAAAAGAAAAATGTAAGACAAAAGTCCTTACATGTACATTGGGCAAGCATAGGAATGAAGAATTCACAGAGGTTAGCACGACTGTCCTAAAAAAGGAACGCAGTACAGTCAAGACTGCCGCCACAGTCTATCAAAAAAAGAAATGGCCTTTGCTGAAGGATTGCTGTTCTTCAAGTGAAGAAGGCACACTGGCCGTTGCCTTTGACGAGTCTGACAACGGCATGTCAGGTTTTGATAATGACTGGCATGCCATTTGTGGAATCAATTGGTCTATAATGAATATATTCAAGTGACAAAAGGCGATGTTTTTCTTGACAGTTCTAATAAAAAAAATTGGCATTCATTACATGGCTAGAGTCAAGAGCAGTAATAACATCTCAGCGTCAGTATGCAGTTCCTGCGGAACGAAGAACAGAGCTCTCAGTTCTACTTTCCTCCTAAGAAAGATAAGGGGACTTTACCTATTACGGAAATTGTCATGAAGCTGCCAGTGTCAAAAACTATCGGTGCAGCAAAGTTTGTACAACTCCGTTTAATGTTTGACGTTGAACCATCCGCTTATAATGGTAGCTGGAGACCCTTGGACCATTGTGTTACATACGTCCCACTCCTCCCAAGTGATGTTCCCACTCCACCCACAGAGGCGGGTGGAATGGGACAGATTTTAGCCATCACAAACTATTTTTTTTACAGCTGCACCAGGAGTCATAGGAACCAGTGCGTCTCAGAAATTTTGCAGCTTGATTAGACCTGTATTATAATCAATCAAACATCGTACTGCGTTCAAATTCAACAAAACTAAAAATACAATTGTGAAAAGTGTCCCAATCCTCCCGACTCTCCCCTATAGGTTGGTCACCGACAGACGCAGAAAGTCGTGGATGCGTTTATCGGTTACTTAGCGAGGATGGGCGGTTTCGCCGTCGTGCCGGGGGGCTTCGTAATAGTAGCCACCCTGACCCTGGATTATCACGTAGATGTTACCCTGTACTTTTAGAACGTTTCGTAAACGGGCATGTTTTGGCTTTTCACTACACCTGGTGATAAGATAAACATGCCACCGTAGACTGATAAGGCAGACAGCGATGGCAGCTCGATGAGGTAAAACGAGTCACAATTTCGCCGCAAGGGCGAAGCAATGAATCATGAATGCGACAGCAAGAAATTGGAATGCCACGCGAAGAGCGACAAGCAGCTCGATACTTGCACTGTTAAAAAAAAGCCGTAACCATACGGTAAAACAAGGCGTTAACTCTTGATGCCAGACTGTTTCCCATTACGGCATAGGACACTAATGAAGCCGTAGTTGCTTACAAACATTACCGATGCCGTAGCTCAGGGAACTACTTTTGAAACCGTAGTGTTTCTCAACGTTATGAATCCCGTAACGCAAGTCAATAGCTTTAAAGCCGTACCTCTTTATCAACATTAGCAACGCCGTACCACAATTATCTGCTGTTGAAGCCGTAGTGCCTGATAACATTAGCAACGCCGTACCACAACTATCTGCTACTGAAGCAGTAGCGCCTCATAGCATTGCTAGTACCGTATCACAAGCAAAAACATTTAAACCCGTTGTTATGTACTGGTCTTGTCCATACCGTACGATGGGTATATAGTTACATCACTTAACGTGCGATTATATTTCCTACCGTACTTGGCACATGCAGGATCTAACATGAGAACCGTGGTGCTTGCGACGAAAGTATTTAATTTGTATCGTTCCTGTCTGATAACAGCAGATTCAATGAATAATCAAAGTACCAGAAAGTGATCCAATATAAATAGATGGGAGGGAAGAAGGCCACATACACCAGCGACTGAAATGGACTCTCATAATTGCGTCTCTTTTCATTCTGTCTCATGCAGCATTCATTTGTATTAGTAGGCCTCTATGCTGTTTTGCGAACTAGTGCTGTAGTTCTGTGTTTGGTGGTTTGACTAAAGCGGAACTTGTATAGTCGAGAGCCCACAAAAAAGAAAATATTGGTTAGAATGATCAAATATAATAATTATTCAACTGTCTGGCTCCCATATGGTGAGCTTTCTCGTTCTCCTTCAAACACCTTCAAATGTTCCGCACTAAGTTAAATTGATATTTGAATAAGGTTGCATGAATATTCAGGATAGTGTTTTTACAGAAAAAGAAAACACAGAAAAAGTCAGTTGAAAGTTGTATTGTATTTCAATATAAATACAGTGAACATTTGTGGATTGCACATATCTTGCGGAAGAACAAATTGAGCTCACTGTTCCTTGTAAGTCATTACCTCAAGTCAGCCGAACGAGACAATATAGACTCACAGAGCCCTATTTTTTCATGTCACTCTCCAAGCAAGCGGAATGGGCTCTTCTGTGTCGCTTAGGTTTTGCCTTCTGTGGTTCTCTTGTGATGTGCCAACAAGGTACCTGGAATAAACATGAGGCAGCCATGTCACAGATGCACTGAAAAACAGCAATGCTAAGAACCATCACGGTTGCACTTAACATGTAACGCAAGGTGTATTCCACATAATCAGGGGTTTTTGAAAGGGGTCCTGAGAAATAGTGGCAAGGCCACTGCGCCTGTGTGAGGCCTAAAAAGCATTAAGGTGGTCATTGGGCAAGGTATTTCTCGAATTAAGCAAGAGCCCCACAGGCAAAAGCTCACCAAACAAATGTGGTGCCACCCATTGAAAAAACGACTTTTGTCCAAGACCAAACTCCCCCCAATTTATGAACTGACAAAGTTCTTAATGAATAAATGGTGGCATAGGCTATCGCTTTCTCCCATCTCATGCATACAACAAAGGTCAGTCAGAAAATAGCCCATGTTTTAGACTCGGTAGCCAATTTGAGTGCTCGTAGGCACTTCGTAACTCGGACTGCCTCAGGTGATGCTGGCAAGTAATGTCGTTTCACAATACTGATGGTGATTGTCAATGAATTAATTACCATAACAACCTTGGAATAAAAAATCCAGCAGATCCCTGCACTATGAGAATCGATTTAATGCGAAGCAGCCGGCGAGTAGCTGCCTACACTGCCCTATTTTATCATTTCATTATTTATTTATTTTTTATTTGAGCCTAGTGTTGGAAGCTGGATCAGTGTCTTACTGTAAATTGAGTGGTGTGCAGATTGTGAGCTTACAGGCTTGTTGGGTGCACTGGCACATAAGGACAGCTTATGGTTAGGGCGCTGTGTCCTGAGATAAATCCGCATAAATCCGATAAACACTCGCCGGTAAAATTTTTGACAATTCGGATTTATCCGATAAGCTCCAATTTTAGAACAGCATTTTCAATGTTTGAAGGGCATTTTCAAGCTGACAATCACCAATAGAAAGGAGAGCACCTGCATCAGCGGCAGCAACCTCGTAAAGTATGCTTGCGTCTACACAAGCTTTAAGGTTGTAATACAGACAAACGTAGGTGTTTTGTATTGAAGTGTTTGTTTGTATATATATGTATTTGCACGTTTAGACCTTCTAGACATGTAAAATACATTTACTATGTTCACATGTCTTTGTGTTCAGATCTAATTTTATTTAAGATTTCGGTGTATTGAGAATAGTAATAAACATAGGTCCTTTTTTTTTACATCAAGATGAGGGAGGCTGGTTGAAAAAGCTGAGAAGCAGCTTGACTAGCTTCTGCTCCCCCCGAAAGTACACTGGCGGGTTTGCTGCAGTGCAGTGCACATCAACAGCCTTGTTCAGTGTAACTGAACAGGAAGCGGCAAAAAAATGAAAGGATTTAAAAACAGGATTATCAGCAACATGAAACTAAAATTAGTAAGGAGACACCACAACTTGTAATGCAGAATTCAACACCGAATTTCGGAGAATTGGAAATTTACGAGAAACAAACTTTGATGGACGCTGAATTTTCTTCAAAAAATAAACTCGAAAAAACACTTTCCGAATTTCAAGGAAAATAAACTCCGAAAACACGAAGCCCTACTTATTGGTCCAACGTATGTTGCCTCGCATGTTAGATCAAAGAAGCCAGTTTTGTTGAAAAGAAATGCATTCTATGATGTGATGACGAGCATGTCACAAACAGTGATCGTTATCGTATTCCTCTGGGGTTGAGCAACGGTCGACTATAGCTTGTCAACTCATATGAGTACATATGTATTGTTTATCAGATTTTATGAAGGCTAATACCAAACACTGCAACCACAATTGTTGTCATAACATCATGCCTGCATAGGGTCTTTTTCATAAGCAGTTTCAAGAAAATGTGCGGCTCTACATTAGACTAAATGACTGCCATGCAAAAAGCATGGATTCAAGTTCGGCTCAAACTGCGATTAATATTTGCATCCATCGAAATTTTTCGTTCGCTGATAATGCCACCGATGCTGGTACCGGATTTGCTTTGGCACAGGCTCCTTAAAGGGACCGACAACTAATTTTTCTTGACCCTTTTTTTTACGGCGCGACAGAAAGCTCACCCTTCGTAGTGTTTGCAGCTGCAGTAGTTAATCACAAAAGCACGTAGTTATTTTACAAGCAGTATTTTTCGATCTGAAAGGCTCTAAACACATGTACCTTTCCTCCAGCAACGCTGATAATGATAGCGATGCCGCCAGCCCTTCTCGCAATTTGTGTAAGCTGTCGTCGTTCTACTTTCGCAGGAGTTGCTTAACTATGCTTAACAACCTTTATTTTGAGCTTTTCAACTATTTTTGAAACTAACAAGCTGCTACAATGACATGATGTGGGATTATACACCTTCCCTATATTTATACCGCGTTGTGTGCACCTGCGCCCAAGGTTGCCTGCACCTGTGTCATGGGTGGCTTGTCCCGGCTTCGTTACTCTCTCGATGCACGAGCCAAGCCAAGTCGCCGAAAACGTCACTACGCATATGCACGGCCGCGCCGAGTAGCAGTGCGCGTCATTTCTGAGACGAAGTGAAGGTAGCAAAATTTTGTCGCTCAAAAATTTTCAAAAGTTTCATGAGCACGCTGAAAAGTTGCTCAAGACGCGCTGACGAGCATGGTATCATTACGTCACGCGAAGGCAGCGCCGCTTTAATGCATACTAATAGCACAGGCCTATGTGTACATTTTAATGGAGTAATATATTTTAATATAAAGAAACGAACAATATTTCAATACCAACGAAAAGATCCTCGACCGTCTACAGCAATCAATGGTCACGTGGCCCGGTACATCGAATTGTTCGTGTATTTGCCACCAGAGGCGCCAAAAGTCATTTATAGCGTCTTTCGATGAAGAAATAAAAATATAAATCCACCTCTCACGAAAAAAACAGGGTTGGTTTGAGTCAGTGCGACGCACAATCTTTCCATCAGTGAAGTCATCTCAGTTCATGTTCTGGGCAGTTGTCGGTCCCTTTAACACTAGCGTGTTATTATTTGCAATGTTTATTCTCATCGTTTCTCGACTGACATAAACAATGAATCAACCACCTGCGGCTCACACCCCGCATTACACTGGCCGTAGTTTGTGGGCATGTGCCACATGTGATTGTCAAAAGGGTTTCATGAAGTAAGTGACATTCATGTCACATTATTCATGTCATGACCTGTCAGTCAGGTTCGTCATTGCTGACACCTTTCAATGTCAAATTTGGTATATACCAAGTAAAGCAGGTGACCATGAGAGCACCCAGGCGCAAGCAGCTAGATATATATAAAGATAGGTAGATAGAAATGGACAAAATGCCTTTGGTTTGCTAAGAAATGCTTCGCATAATTTGAAAGAATCTGCGTGCCAGAGGCTAATTCCTATACAAGGTTTTAATCATTAGTCATCGTAGCTTGCCTATGCCTAGCACTTGCATCGTGACACTGCCAGCGCTGGACACAAACACTGCCTTGTTCAAAAGCTCAAACACCCTGCGTGACCCAAAGCCAGTGCAAACTTTTGGAGCCCCTATTTGAAAACTCTAATGTAAAGCTTCGCACGGCATTTAACACATTACCACCACTGTACATTAACCTAAATACAGATTATGCAGCCACACATGATCATCTATCCAAATAATATTACTAATGCACACTGCAATGCAAGATATAACAATGTTAAGCACATGCAAGGGTAACGTTTGCCTATACCACTTTAGTGGACAAGACAACAATCAAAGAGATGAGCCATCATCACCTGGAGTGGAGCCCCTATTTGAAAACTAATGTAAAGCCTCGTACGGCACTTAACCCATTACCACCAGTGTACATTAACCTCCATGCAGCCACACATGATCATCTATCCAAATAATATTACTAATGCACACTGCAATGCAAGATATAACAATGTTAAGCACATGCAAGGGTAATGTTTGCCTGTACCACTTCAAGTAGACAAGACAATAATAAACGAAGAGATGAGCCATCATCACTTGGAGAATGTACATTTGATAACTCATATTGAGTTCTCAAAGTGAAATTTTTACTAGTTACAGTGAGCCGAGTTTTGACTGCCTTACAACCTAAGATAGTTGATAAGTATTCATTCTAAGAGACAGGGCGTGCAAACACGGACACAAGAAAGCCTTCAAGACACCACAAATACCGACTAACAACTGAAGATGCGCACAAAGGTGGAAAGGAAAGGCACGAAAACTGATTTGCACCTGCCCATGCAGCAGGCGAACTTATCAATCCGGTACGCATGGGGGTCCATGTGAATGATGAGTGTTAAGGCATTTGATTTCATCTTTATGCAAGGTAATAGATGGTTGGCTCACGCATGTGCTACCACTATTATCAATATGCCATGCCTGAATCATCAGACGCGTTTCATCATTCCTACGCAGGTACAAAATTGCGCATTCATCGAATTTTGGCGTGTACTTACCCTCGACAATGTCAATAAAGATTAGAAGGTGAGCCTCCAGTTGGCGATCTCTTATGTCCCAATAATTTTAGGTTCATGGAAGAACCCGTCTAACTTACGTAGAAGCAGCCGCAGCTGCAAGGAACCTTATACACCACACCTGTACGGTAATCAGTGAACATGTTGGTTTTTTACTAAACAAATTCGTCCGCTTCTTGTCATGTACTGGCTCATTCTTTCTCTGCACAGCGGAACGAATCTTACCTAGTGGCAGCCTTAAAGACTATCAATGTCATATATACTTCCTACTTTCTTTAGCCCGTGGAATAAGCAATGAATGTATGGTATACCTATGACACGCTTCTTCCTATAGCTTTCGCAACCATGCTCGGACTTAACATAACCGACGTCTTTAAACATTTAGCAACAGTGGCCACTGCAACAAGAGGATAACCCACATCTAAAAGACGTGTAACCTGTGCATTAAAGCTACCACTTATTTGGTGCTTGCATGGCATTGTGAAGGCCGACTTAAGGCAAGACTATAGCCATGTCTTGCCTTAAGTCAGCCTTCAAGAAGTCGTGTCAGCACCAAATGAGTGATAGCTTTAATGAACAGGTTACGCACTTTTCAGATGTAGGTTATCCCCTTGTTGCAGTGTCCACTGTCGCTGAACGTTTAAAGTCGGTTATGTTAACTCCTAGCATGGCTGCAGAAACCGATAGGAAGAAGCATGTCGTAGGTATAACTTACATTCATTGCATATCTCACAGGCTAAAGGAAGCACAAAGTAGATACGGCATTGATGGTGTCTTGACGGCTGCCAATAAGCTAGGTAAAGTTTGTGCAACTGTGAAGAGAAAGAATGAGCAAGTAAAAGACAAGTGGACCGATATTTGTTTCGTAAAACACACCAACCAGTACACCAGCCGTACAGCTGTGGTGCATAAGATTCTTTTCAGCTGCGGCCGCTTCTATGTAGGACAGACGGGTTGTTGCATTAACCAGGGATTATTGGAACAGAAGAGATCGCTAACCGGAGGCTCACCTTCTAATCCTTCTATAC
>JALIZH010025679.1:0-12178 GCA_030522465.1 Rhipicephalus appendiculatus
TGCACGAAGGACAGCTTTTACGCAAAGTTGTCAACCATAAAAAGACACATGCTAAAATTGCATAGAAAGAACAAGAGAAACCGAAAGAACAAAATTACCTTGCATTTGGGTTTTCGCTTTTCCTTCCAATCTAGATACAATAGAACACTAGATAAAAGCACCACAGTTCCACAACTGCAAGTAACCGCTTCTATAATTATAAATACCACCGAAGATGCATGTGACACAGCGCGCCCACAAAGGTGAATATAAAGCGACTTAAAGTTGTGGCCTTGACCGAGACAAACACCATAATAAAAAGAGCCTTTTGGCCAAATCAGCAGTACAGACACAACAATGAAAGGTCACAAAAACATACCTTTAACGCCTTTGTTGCACGAGAACGTTAAAAGGAATGTACGCGAACGATAGAAGCACTGATGAAAAACAAAGTCATTCCTGATATCTCACTCGTATTCCATGCACGGACGGAATAAACTTGCTCCTCGGCCCTCAACGATGGCTTCGGTACGTGTCCTCAAGAACGCTGAAGTCAAGTGGACAAAACATCACTGCAGACTGAATCGCGAAGCCATGAACACGTTAACAACAAACCACGAACGCATGCTTGAGTGAATGTCGCAAGAAATCTTAAACGCGTAAAGCCACTGGCTCTAACTCATTTTGGAAACCTCGACTCTCTAAACAACATAAGATTCTGCTGACAAACTGTCGTCCCTCGCGAAGCGGTGAAACAAGGTTACCATGCCCAGAACTATCTCTCTATCTATCTATTTAGCGCTCCGACCATAGAAGAGAACGATGACCACGGGCGCGCTCGCGGCCCGCGCTTAGCGGCCGCTTGCAGCAGGAAGTCGCGGCCGAGCTTTCGCTCAGTAAAGACGTTTCCCTACTGTGTCTTGGTCTCTTCCCTGAGGAGTTCCGGGCCAGCCGCTGCCCGAAACCCCACAACTGGCGCCCAACGGGAAGGACCCCGCTCCTGGGCCATGGACATCGATGCGACCCGGTAGTGTGCGACCGGTGGTGAGCGACCACGACATTTGGAGAAGGGCCGCAAGAAATGGCGGCCCTTCTCTCGCCCTTGGTGACTTACGCCACGCGCGAAGGCCACGCGCGAAGGCCACGCGCACATGCAGCCCGTGGCCCTGACGACGCCGCTGTGCGTTCCAACCTTTACGGCCAGGATGCGAAGGAATCGGTCGTGGATTTCATCGATGAAATTTCTACTTTCAGAACCATTTCGGCTTATCGGAGCTCAGCCTGCTCCTGTACTAACTTTTTGACTGCCTCTTTCATTTCCAGCGAATAGTTTTCTTCTCTTTCCCTATCTCTTTCGTCACTCGATGTAACAGCTCGGTATACTCCCTGTCCTTGTCCGGTATTTTCCCTACTCCTTCCTCGAATATTGCGACAATTTTTTTTGTTTTTTTCTTTGTCATGTAAATACTAGCTGCCAGATTTTGATTTTATGCTCTTATTTCCAGTGCTATATCCCATTTGTAGTTTTATGCGTTCATGATGACTACCCAATTTTAATACCTTCCTCGTCTATTCTCATTTGTGTCAGTTTCTGATAAATTCATTCAGTCATGACAATAATCCATATACGATTGCTTGTTTTCGGACTTCCCAGGTGATCTGCCGATCAGATTTAGGCCCCGTGTTTTAAGACTATGTTTCTCGCAGAGGTCTAGCAATACCTTCGCATTGGTGTCTGAATATCCGTCAAGGACATGCATGTGGGCATGTCCCCTAGATGGATGATTTCGGCCCCATTACCTAATTCCTTAATATCCGCACATATACAATCCACTATCTCCTGATCTTTTTCTCTGCAGTTATTTCCCGTATACAAAAAGGCTACCCCTAGCCACGTTTTCTTTCCACCTACTGAGCCCAACACCCAGAGGTGCTCTGAACACGCCTCTTTCACGGCGCTTGTGTTCATGTGATCAATAGTTTTTCAACTGCTTTGTCGCGAAGATCTAAATCCATGCATCCGTACCAATTTGCCCAGTTGCCAGTGCCACTTAACGTCTGTTTCACTCTATCCCATTTCGCTCTAACCCCTACTTTCCTTTTTTTCTGTGATCCTGTTGCACCCTTCCCAAACACAGCTGTCAATATGTGGTGGCTCTTCGAAGTCTGTAAGGTGTGTTTCTGTAACCACATAGACGCCCATCTGCTCGTTGTTTAACGTCTCCTCAACCTCTAACCATTTTGCTTTTTTTCTGCCACTCTGCATGTTTATGTAACCAATTGCAGCACGTACCTTCCCTCCTTTCATTTTACCTTGTTTTCTGGTTTTTCGCAATGCTACCTTGCCAAAAAAGTCTTCATGGTTGTTTTCTTTGTTACTACCTAACCCAGCCCAAGCAGCTACCCTGTTACCTACCCCGGACTCCGAAGGGTCCACCTGCCCCGCTCCTCCCCCAAAAAAATACTGCGTGTCCTGTCAGTCGCCATCCCACCTCATGACCAAGCATCTTATCGAAGTTAATTCGGTCTCTTTGGAAACCATCCCACCTGTGAACCTACCTGTTTATTTCCACTACTTCGACGCATTTCTCTCGACCCATTCGCCATATCTCTTTGTTTCCGTTCTACAACCGCTGTTTGCAGGTCGCCGTTGCGCGCTGGTACATCCCACACCGTTCATACTACAATCTGCACCTGGGGGGACACGGCGCGCATGTCATCGACCTCTTTGGCAAAGGTAGTCGCTAGTTGTGCCGATTATTCGTGCAACACGTTTTTTAGACCTTCCGTAATTAGCACTAGATTACGTCTGTGAGCTTTAGCTGCGAGTTTTTCCCTCGCTTGCCTCATGACTGACCCCAGCGTATATCCCGGGAACGTCACTATCGAGACTATTTTGTCGCGTTTCACCCTCTCCATAATTGCTTCTGCGCGTTGAACTAAATTTGAGTCACCAGAGATATTTACCTGCTTAGACATTTCTTCCGAAACCTGCACCAGGTTGCTGCCTAGGTGACTAGCGTGTTTCATGGCTACCGCTTTATCCCCTCCCTCCCTCAAAACTACTTCCCGGAAGCTGGGTCCTGTGACCACTGTATCTGCCTTTGTCATGACTGATGCTCGTTTCGCCTCTTCCCCCATGGGGGGTCGTCGCCCTAAAGTTTCCGCCGTCACCTGCGTCTTTGTTCACGTTGACGTCCTTCAATAGCTCCTCTTCAATTGACCAAAGCGTTTCTCCAATAGTCAACGTTTTCTCTCGCTCTGTCGCCAACTCATTCTCTGGCTCTACGATTCTCGTCATGAGCACGCTCAGAACAGCCATCATTTTTTTTTCCATTTTGTCCTCGAACTCGCATTGTCTAAGCTTGGTGCCAGCTTCTTTTGCTTTCTCATCCGCACAAACTTCAATCTTCTAACCTACCGCGCACCCTGAACACTTTACGGTCTTTTTTTACTATGGCTTGATCAGTTTACCGATGTCCACGTGTTAGAAAATTTTCACATGAGATAACCCCCCAGACACGCCACACTAAATACACAGCCCTAAGCCAAAATGTACCACAAAAGTCAATGAATACACTGCACTTCAGTGCACATGGTCGGTCTGCATGCACGTGGTCTGTCTGCGCGCACGCCTCAGCCACGTGGTGGCAGCAAAAAAAAACTTAAAAAACACGAATGACACAAAACAGCAGCGCGAAGTAGTAAACTCAATAAAGCTTCATGCTAGCGCCTTATTTGCTCGTAAATCTACAGATAGAGGCGAGCTCAAATCATGCAAAAACACTGAACTGTCGTTGTTGTTGCGGAGCCTTCGAAAACCACATCCTTCCCCTAGCACTCCTCAAAACGCGTTTTCAAGAACAAAACAGTGCAAGAACAAAACAATGCACCATGCAGTAGCGACTTGTGTGGTGACTTGCCCGCCCTTTTGAATATATGTGTCCATGCAGGGGCGAAGAGGACACCGATCTTGTGCACGGCGTGGCTCGAGAAAGCGTGACCATTGCGTGAGCCGTGCGCGAGAGTCGGCATTCCAGGGCTGGGTCTATTTTGCTGGCGTTCGGTCCACGGGAGAACCCGCAGCCCTCTTTCCTGGCGCATCAAGCTTAACAGTCGCTGCCACCAGTTCCGCCATGAGATCAGGCCAGTGTCCGGGCACTAGGCCTGGCCATGCCTTGCCGTTGTGCGCAGACGGTCGCACTCAGGGTCTGGCTTACGAGCACGCGGAGCCCGATTGCGTAAACCGTGGAGCAGCTACAGTGGCCGTAGAACTCAGGGTTCAACGTCCGTGGCTCTACGCGGACAGACCACGCACCGAGCTACAGCATCGAACAGACTGTCTTCGCTCGAAGCCTTTCGATTCACAGAACTCATCTCCTCTGGCTCCAAACTGTGCGGCATCTCGCGAAGCTGACAGGATGTCAAATGTAACTGTCTTTTATTATTGATTCAATGATTTCGTGAGTATAAATAAGTCCCACGTGTGCTTGTCCACATACGTGCTGTGTCGTTGTTTCTGGGGCGAATCCTGAACCCAAATATATAATCACAGAAACGACACGAGGCCGCGCTACCAGCTCCTAGCTTGCATGAGGTGGCTGCCTGTGAAGACAGTGAATCTTCCAGCCACTTCCTTATCTCGGGTGGAGGCAGCCGCCTGCGGTACAGCCAGATATCTGAGCCGCGCTTGGGGAGTCTTGTCAGGTCGGTGTTCATGCCCACTTGTGTCCGTGAGCTTGTGTCCGTGAGGCGCTATGAAGCCAATCAGTCCGGAGGGGTTAGCGCTGCTGCACGAGCAGAGAGGGGCCAGATTCCAGCCTTTGCCAGGGCGGCGCAAACTTGAAATGACCGCGGCAGGCCGAGAGCACACCGAATGAACTCCCTATGCATCAATTCGAGCCGCTGCAAGAGCCGAGGGTGAGGGGTTAAGACAGACAAGGCGTTCAGGAACCTCGAGGTTGCTGCTGCTGCTACTGCGTGATGACGAACCAAGGACGGTGAGCAGCCATGGCTAGAGTGAACTAGAATAGGGGGAGTGTCCAAAGCGCCAGCTCCCCGCGTGGGCCTTTTGCGGTGAACTGCCGCGCCGCGCCGCTGCTGCGCCGGACCCGTGTGCTTTCCGCGCTCGGAAGCGCGCGGAGAGCGAGGGGCACCTGCTGCGCGCTGCAGTTTCTTGCGCTGGAGGGAGAGGGAGGAGAAAAACAAGAGAGAAGGCATGGGAGGTTAACCAGGCACATGCCCGGTTGGCTACCCTACGCAGGGGGCGAATGGGAAAGGGGAGCATAAAGATGAGAGACTGGGTTTCCAAACAGGGCACTTGAAGTCTACTTAACGTTAATAATACCGTGCGGAATGGAGCTTACCCATCTTTAATCGTTGTGTTAGTGCGGGAGCAACAACAGAATGCAAAAAACCATGTGTCAAGCGGCATCAACGTGGCATAGTTCCAGTGAAGAGCTTGAGAACGTTCGTGCGTGCGTAAAACGAGCAAAATAAGCAGACACAAGGAAATTGCGAAAAGAAAGTTTTTCGCCCGAGTAATCGGGCAATGGCATCGGGCATGCAAGAATTAAGAGTAATAAAAGAAGGTAAATTACACGCGCAGTCAGCTAAAATGCTTACACACAGTGCCCGCTTTGCTCACCACTATATTCGAGCACCACTCCTCATGGTCGCCAGTGGTTTTCGAGCCATATCCACATCGCTTTATTCGACAATTCATTATAGTCTCGACTAGCACTTTATTGTGAACAGAGCACATCGGGAAGACGTAAGGGAAGCAACAGAAAAAGTAGAGACGGCCATATGACCGCAATACTGTTGGCTTATTTTCGCTTCTGAGGTAGCGTGCAAGGCTCATCGATCGCAAAGCTTGAGTTAAATTGAGACATTTGAAAGAAAAGCAATGCCAGATAAACTTACGTTATTCCACAAGTTTGTGCGTCAACAGGGCACCCCGCTGCAATTTCCCGCTTTTTCTTGATGAGCTCAATATAACGTACACCATGCTTTCTTGCTAAACCTCCCTAGTACTGACACAGCTCAAAATTTTCCCATTAACTGACCCAGCGTGTCTGTCATCTCTTTAATAACTACAAAGAGATGGCCTGTACGTCGTCAACACGAGTGATGCAAAAAATTATCACGTGATGACGTCACAATTACGTCATAGATCGTTAAAATTTCTGACGGCATCATGATGTCATTCAGAGTGATCTCATGTGATGACATCACTTTGCATTGCCTCCGTGATCCGTGGACCAATCACGGAGGCCATATAAAACCAGGTGACGTGCAGAAACCTTGCAGTGCCTTCAATGGGAACAGTGCGAAATCAAGTTAGATGCAGAAAGCTTTCGGAGGAGGGCGGGGGGAGTATCACGGCATCGAATGAAGAAAAAGAAGAACATGGCTTTCGCCATCGTGTCGCCTTGTGAGTTTTATTTTTTTTAATGTATTTTACCTATGCGGTCAATTCCTACACCTTGAGATCGATATTGCTGATCACCATGTTTTTGTTCCCTAACGGAGACAAATCATCAGACCCCGCGCATCATCAGAATTATTTCTGGCTGAAAAAGTGGGTTTGCGCACCACACGCTATATTATTACCATTAGTCGTTACGCAGATCACAAGCATGCATGTGAAGTTAGTGATGGCATGACCCAGGGCCGTAACCAAGGTAGGGGGGTGTTGGGGTTTCAAGCCCCCCCCCCCCCCCACACACACAAATTTTCACTTTTGCTTGCGTGTATATACACGCACACATACAAAGTATGGTAGAACCCCCCCCCCCCCCGAAAAAAAAAGTTCTGGCTACGCTCCTGCGGCCGCGATTCCTTTGGGAACCGCGGCCGCACCGACGGACACATACCGCTTTGCACCTATGTAAAACAAATCGAATGCACGAAATCAAAGAAAGGATATCAAGTGTGCGAAACGCGTTAGCATATCTCTGCTACGTTCTCCTGGTTGCCTTTGTGATCTTTAGCTTATCATCTTCTGCAGCACGTTTAAGTTCGTTAGTCCACACGAAACTGAATTAAGCACCTTCACTCACGATGAGTGCGCGCAGAATGCTTTCCTCAAACGGGCGCGTAAGTGCGGATGATTGCGGTGATAAAGCGGCTGAAAGGAAATATACAAAATCCCCGTTTCACAACCCACAAACACATTCTTTGTGTGGTGAGTCGCTGCAGTATTATGTTGCAGTGACGCAGTATTAAATCTTGTCTATATTACCCCAACGTTGGCTAATAGCGGTCAAAATATCAGGCGCCTAGCAGACGCTCGCCGCTTTGACCCGGCTTCCACAGTGGAGAGAGCCCACGGGTCCTAGAGTTCCTCTCTAACGGGCCCGGCACGACAGCGCCGCGGCGCGAGAGTTCACCGCGAAAGGCCCTCATTCCTCCTATGTATTCGCGCGGCGCTTTGGACACTCCCCTAATCTAGGTCACTCTAGCCATGGCAGCTGTGGTAGATGCCCTTCTCCACCCTCTGAATTACCCTCACCACCCCATGACCTTATCACAGCGGGAGCCCCGGCCAGCCGTTGGTCCATGTGAAGCCCAAGGTGGCTCAGCGTAGTCTCCCAACGAATCGTGGTGTTGTCAATGGTGAGACGGGCCGCGCATTTACAAAGGCGAGCGGATAAACCCCCCCCCCCCCCCCCCACAATGCACAGCGCCACGGCGATCTCTGGGGCTATGCATTTTGGCCGGCCTGATTGTGTCGGGCGGCTGCCAGTCCCCGTATTTTCGTATCAGCAGGAACATCGCGCAGGCGCCTGCAGCCTGCATGCTGCGCAAACACAAGTGCTGGGACGACGCGACCATAGCAAACGCCCTACAATGAATCGGATACTCGTGTCGAGAGGTGCTTCGCTAGACGCTGCGCGCACACGTTTCGCTGCCGAAAGCCGTCCCGTTGAGACTCCGTTCAGGACGCATCGAAGCGGACACAGCCTGCAGCGAAAAACAACGTGACGGCGGGATGACGGATTTCTTGCGAGTCAGCAAACAAGGCGGCGCCTGCAGCGATACTGCAGACGTGGCGAAGCAGAGGAAAAGTGGGCACTGGGACGATGTCGTCAAGGAAAGCCCTCTACGATGGATCGCATACGCGCGAAACTGTTGGTGTTTCAAGCAACGTTAGTGCGCGCGCCTGACGATGTGCTCCTCTGCCGAAAGTTGCGTTGATCTGTTGGCAATGACGTAAGTAGTATCGATGTTGGCAAAGCCATATGCAGTATAAACAAAATGACGGGATGACAAACTGGTGCAAGCCTTGTCGCTGCTGAAAAAGCAGGTTTCGAAGAATGTCATTACCAACGTCGCGGTCGTCACTTCAGCATTAATTAGCTTCAGCTGATCGCCCAGCACTGGCTTAGAATTATTTTAAGCGACGCAGTGGGAATTTGGACATGCGATGCAATATGAAGACCTTCCAAACAGTGATCCTTAATACACGCGAAGCTTTAGTCCGTTCGTGTTTTTTTTTATTATATAGACAAAATGATACGCCATAATTAAGAGCAAGGAACGCTGCCTCTAGGTTATCGCCAATTAGCAAAATAAAGTTTGAAGAAAAACGAAATTTTTGTGTGCCCTGCAGAAAAGGAGCCGTGCTCCTGCCGTTTTTTTTTATTTTTTTTTTTGCTTTTCGCATTTCACCGCAATACGTGGGTGCAATGCGGTGAAGCTTTGAGGGCACGTGCAATGTTATGATATGCGAATGCCAGGATAATATTCTCGCCATCATCCGCCAACCATTTTTTTGCTGCGAATGTGACGAGACACCTCGACATTCTTTTTTTTTCTTTTTTTTCCGCAACCCACCCTAAAGCAACAAGCCGTCGTGCAAACATGAAGGCAAGTATAAACAACCTACCTGGTCACAAAATTCCAATAGTCGTCACATGAAATTGACGCAAAAATAGGAGTGCAGGACATGGAAGTCGCCCAACAATCTTGTAAATACACAAAGACACCTTGCTTCATTTGCGTCGCTTAAGCCCAATGCCTTGCAGGTGAAATGCCACCTGAAGTATCACACGGATCATTACTTGCACCCTTCGTCATCCTACCTTATATAAGCGATAGCCAGTCCTGTATGCATGTGCCTGTTCAAATGAACTTCCTTGCATATGACTGCATGATTTGTGCAAGAATTACATGGCCAAATCAGACTTCAGAATTCAATAATAAACTATAGAAACATACAAAATTGAATCCAGCGAATAGCAAACAACCTTTTGCAACACCGCATGTGCCAGACAGAAAATGCTGCAAAGGCAAGTATATTCGTGAAATTCTTGCACAAAGCCTTCACAGGGAAGCTGGAGAATAAAGATTAATGCCAGCGATGTGTATATTCTGAGAAGCTTTGGAAGCTCTTTTATTGCACAAGTTGTGTCAAATGCCTACAGACCTCTTCAGCCTATAATCTCGGTGCTTCACCACAAGCGCGTAATACGAAAATCAGGGGAAATGTTAAAACTGGCTCAAAGATTTATAAGCTGTTCTAAAAATAAGAAAGCAATATAATTCGTGCTTTTGCAGAAGCATTCTGAACAAGAGTAGACCAACTGAGGCTGCCACAAGTGCCCTTGAAAATGTAAAAATACTTGCCAGAGGAAGCTGCTTGGGGAATGTGAAGGCCACAGATTTTATTCCGCTGCACACATGTCTGCTAAATCTTTTTAATGTTATGAAAACACCCAAGATAACACCTATGATGACACAAACAGCATGACACACCCAGTTTCTTAGGTCTTTAGGCAATGAGGATAAAAGGTAGCTTATTCCTTAGTGTAAATTTAGCATCTTTACAGTTATGTAAGTAAGAAGCTTAACAATTACTTGCTTACCACTTGATATGTCTCTCTACGAGATGTGGACATGTATAAATCCAGAAGCCTGAAATATCAGTTTTGACAAATGTGAAGATGCACAGATGCAGAGCTGTGAAATGTAAGACTCACACCTGTTATTTCTTTAAACAAGCTTCCCATTCAGCAAAGCATTATACAAGTACCAATGTTCATATGCCCCATGACTAGCCTGTGAAATGGTCATTACAAAGGTTCTCCACTGCCAACCAAGGTCATTTCAAGTTTTGTACTAGGCATGTGGTCCCCTCTCCCCCCAAAAATACCACTGGTGACAGCGCTGCTGCTAGCACCATGGATGAAACAATGCAGGCAACGACTATAGTGCCAAATGCATGAAACACCTCGCCATCAAGGTCTGATCACTGGGCTATGGCCCAAGAGGAGCAAGGTATACTTGCGCAGAGAAGTAGCTCGGGCACTTTGTAAAATGCATTGCCAGCAGGCCATCGGAGCATGCAGTCAGTGGATGCTCTACGACTTCTTCATGGCACTCTTTCTATGAGAAAGACATTGATCTGCTGCTTTGAAGGAATGATTGCTCGTAAGTTACAAAGACTGCATTGACAGCGAGCTGTGCTTAGATAGGGAGGGTAGTGTAAAGCTTGGCGATGCAGCTTGAACCATTTTTTATAGAACTGTCTCTCACTGTGTAGCAAGAGGCATCCTTTGGAGGTAGTAGCCCCAACCTACTTCCTAACCTGGAGCAAACACCTTTGCATGCAACTCAAGGCATGTCAAAAGGTATTGCATGTTCCTGTAGTTTATTTAGGCAGCCTAAGATACACCCCAAATTTGTTATTAAACTGTCATAAAGATTGCATCCTTTTAGTAGTAGGGGCCTTTATTTTAGATGTGCAGCAGTAGCTAAGGCATATGTGTCATGAATTGCACTTTTATTGTGAAATGGCCAGTCATTAATGGCCATTTTGTAATTGTCATAACAACGCTAGCATTTGTTGTTTTTATTTAAATCTTGCCCAAGAGCAAACAAATAATTCGTGACGCATATAGCTATTATTTTAGAAGTGGCAAATTGTAGCTTATCGAGCTTAATGGGTCAGCAATGTTATCATTCCTGCAAAGCTTGAAATTGTGTTTTTGCTGTGTTACACTGATGCAATGTTGCAGAAATGATATATTGCACATGTTTATTGCCATTTACTGTATTCATTCATCACGAGTTCCTAAAATCTTCGCATGGGAAGGATGTATTATGTAGCACAGTGTTAATGTGGTGTGACATATGTCAACTCCTAAATATGAAAAAGGACCTTGAACCATTCGAAGTGCCATGCTGTAGTCTTACTAATGGTCAAGATAACTCATGAATGCAAACCATAATTAGAGTGGGTGTACCATCAACTCAGAGGTTAGTTATACAAAAAAAATTATGCAAGACATTGTGTGACAAAGCTAACTTATCGTTAGTGCAGCTTACATACCTTCTGTTCCTACATGATGCAAAAAGGCTGCACGTATTTTTTGTTAATTCAGAAATTCAATAGCTTACAAACTGCTTTTCATGAGACATCAGCGTTGGTTAGAAGGGGCAGGTTACAAGGAGCACTGCTCATATTGCCTGAAGTACACTAGTTACCCCAATTACAATAATTTATTTACATGTCTGACAGCTTGTACATGTTAAAAAATTTTAAACATTAAGATATTGCCAGCAAATAGAATTTCACTTAAAAAGATTTTAAATGCATTAAAGAAAAATTAGGCAGATCCCAAGTACCATGGGAATCGATGTTATGCGAAGCAGGCGAAGGCAAGGTGACTGGGTTGTAATTTTCTTATTGAGTGAAACATTATGAAATGACATTAAA
This sequence comes from Rhipicephalus appendiculatus, assembly GCA_030522465.1. Classification (NCBI taxonomy): domain Eukaryota; kingdom Metazoa; phylum Arthropoda; class Arachnida; order Ixodida; family Ixodidae; genus Rhipicephalus; species Rhipicephalus appendiculatus. The sequence continues at coordinate 11,705 of JALIZH010025679.1, forward strand.
GATATGTACAAATGTTGTATGCGCAGATATATGTTCAACAGTCGCATATGTTTCATATAACCAGTTGTTTACAGTTGCGTAACGATGCCAACAGAAACATGGGTATTACCAACACCAGAAGCGGCAATCAGATATGTAGCACTTGTGCTTGCGAGGATGGTAGCCATGGATAGTGCTTCGTGGACAAACTACAGCGGATGGCGCTTAAGTATACAACTGACGTTAACCCGACATGACGCCTGCCTCATAGAAGTACATATATAATGTTTATCAAATTAGATAGCCAGCACTGGAACCACTACTGACATTTGAAAAACATTACGCCTGCATAGGGTCTGTTTCCTAAGCAGTTGCGAGACTTGGTGTGGCTCTGTGGTAGAATACTTGATTGCCACGCTAACTGCTTGGGTTCAATTCCTGCTGGGAACCTGATATTTATTATTTGCATTCGTCGAGTCAACGCTGCAGATGTCA
>JALIZH010025680.1:0-44236 GCA_030522465.1 Rhipicephalus appendiculatus
GAACTTCCAAGTAATAACTTATTATCCTAGTAGACAACAACAACAACAACAACAACAACAAAAAGAAGAATTATTGCCGAAATAGGACACATACCAAACACCGTAGAAGTCTTATAAACTCGTAGAGCTTCAATTATTCTTTTTCCTGTCTCTTGTAGATTTAGTTAACGTTAGCTGAGGCACCGTACTACAATCACTTAGTGCATACTATGTTATGGGTAGCATGCATTAAACCACGAGCAGTTATGAGCGGGAAATGTTTTCGAACTTGCTATGCACCCACTACGTGGTCTTAAGGGAATACGCGCAGTAACGTGTGTGCCTTTTGTAATGGGTGGCCGGCTTTCAACCACGATGTAATTATGGTATTTCTTAAAAATTTGAACTGCGCTAGAGACGAGAGACCAGAAACGAAGGGGACAGGACGATCGCAGACTAACAACTGTTGTTAGTCTGCGATCGTCCTGTCCCCTTCGTTTCTGGTCTCTCGTCTCTAGCGCAGTTCAAATTTTTGAGAAGTATGTCATACCAACTAGCCCCCCAACAAACGCTTCTCGAGGTAATTATGGTAGTCACATGTTCTGACGCCCGATGGCAATGTACGCTTGTACCACGCAATATTACTGCTATATTACATGTTGTATTGTGACGCCTGTATACAGGACGCGTCTGTTTGTAAAGCATGAAAATTATTTTCACTGCGTTTCCAAGCAGATGAAGTTATTTTCAATGTAATTCCAAGCAGAAGCGTGACTGTGTGGTAGAACACCTGCTTGCCACACAAACGGCCTGGGTTCAATCCTCACTCGGAACCGGAAATTTTTATTATTTATTTTATTTCCATCTTTCTCGATTTTTCGGTCACGGCCAAGATGATGATTTTTCGCTCACAACCAACGACGCCACCGACGCCAACGCTGGAATTTCTGCGAAACGAGCTCTTTAACGCTAGCGCGTTAACAAGAATCACTTAAGCTGACATGTTTAAAACGCGTGCCTAGGAGGCAAACAAATAACCTGCAACAACAATACGAATGAGAAATATTGGCGATATTCAAATGGAGTCCAACCCCTCAAGTCATGTTGCCACTTACACATGCGCGCGCACAGACTGCCGCTAGATGCTATGTTGGCCCGCCTTGACGACAGACCCTTGTCAGAACAGTCAGTGCTCGAATGCCGACACGAACTGTCTTCGCACAGAATATCAGTCAAGGCCTTATTGAACTTTTTTGCGTGGCAGTCGCCTATTGAATAGGCTATAGCCCCGCTCTTTTTTTCTCGCGTGTCTACTCCTCTTTCCGCTTTCCTTCCCATCTTTCTTTCCATTTCCCCCCTTCCCTTAATGCAGGGTAGCAAACCGGATGCTACAATTCTGATTGACTTCCCTGCCTTTCTCTCATTTTATCCTCTCACTCTCTCTACACATGCGTAGTCGCACAGAGCAGCCAGTGGTGCTCACGCCCCTTCAAGAATGCGTTACAGCGTTTGCAGCGGGGTACAACTGACTACTGGATAAAGCTATCTTGGTGTAAAAGTAATGACGGTGTTCTCAGGTGTTCTACAGCGAGCGCGTCTTGCTCAGTAGTAATGCCGTAATAACAGTGATAATTCGTCGAAGGAGACATCTGCGAAAAAATCAAGCACTAAGCTGTTCAAAATATTTTCACGAACTTTTCACGAAGTTTTTGGAATGCCAAATGCAGCGGATACTTGAAACCTTGCCTGTGGGGCCATGGCCAGTGTGCTGAAGTGTTTATTCTTGTTGCAGGGTTACTGGCACGGCTATGATCCTGATGTCAACTTCGCGCTCTCCAACTCTTTCCAATCAGCTGCGTTCAGGTTTGGCCACACGTTCATCCAGGGCATGGTCAGACGCTACAACAAGTACCACGAGTTCATTGGTAAGAATAACACAGGCTGGCTTTCAAACATTTCCCCTGTATTAGATTATACAAACATCTCTTTTCCTTACAGCGAGCCCTATACAGCGATGTCCTTATCGCCAGAATAAACAACATGACGCCATTGGTGATTGTTAAATATACGGTCACTGCCTTACGATTAGTTGGCTCATTAATTTGTTCAGTCAAAGCCAAGTTCAAGTCGTAATTTGCGAAAGTTTGCCACCGTGAAACAGCGATGAACGAAGTATTTGACATCCCCAAAACACAGCAAAATGCCTGAATAAAGTTAGAGATTAAGGTTGCTGCGCTAACCTAATTCTGTAATTTCTGACCTGTTGTATCCAAAGCCATAACAAACACGTTTTACAACATCAAGGCCAATATATTAATAAAATCTGTTTAGAGTGAAGCGGCCGTTGTTTTTAATACACAAAATTAAAGTGGAAGAACTTTGCAAGATATTTGTATATTTCCATAATCAACCAGTAACATAACTAGGCTACTGCGATAATAAGGCAGCGGATACTGAACAAAGCACTAATAAATGTCGCAGGATCAAGTTTATTGCAAATATGTGTGCGGTCGAAAATTCCATTACAAGTTTTCATTCATCATTATGGTTTCGAAACAATGTTTTCGTAAGAATCATTAGTACATTGATAACTTACGCTTCCGAGCCCGTATAGGTTGTATGTATGTGTGAGCGCATTTGATCTATTGTTTTTCTTGAATAATAGCTTGCCCGGCGTCAGCAATATTGAACTTCCTGACTATAAACAAGAGAGAATCATACATTTGCAACCTTGAAAGCGAATTTGAAACCAAGTACAAAAAATTGCTGCAGATTCACAAAGTGAATGCTGATGATGGGCGAAGCAGTGTCCATCGATCGTGAATCGTGGCCTTCTATTTTGTTCTGGTTAACAGCCTTTTATTTTCTTCTTTTTAACCTTTTGTTCTGTCATGTGCTTTGATTAATGGGTGGTTAAATGTCGGTGTTTTTACGGTGTTGTGGCCTTTTATTTTTTAAAACCATATGTTTCGCACCTGTGCTTCGACTAAAGACAACGGCGAGGCGAGCCTCGACGACAACGGCCGGACATTGTGCGACACCCTAAGGTGCTTCGCCCCTAATATAAGATGAGGTTAAAATGACGTGGTGGCAATCATAGTGGTCGGAATTCGCAATGCCCATAGCACTGTCCAGCGGCCGTGGCACTGTAACCATATGTACCCTTAGACTGGCGCGCCACCCAGCGGAATTCAGGAGCGTTCTCTCGAGGAGGGTCAGCAGACGGCACTACGCAGTCGCTGCATTGTTCGGCTGCGCTAGCCTCAATGTTAACGTGTTAGCATGAAACGAACAGTACGACTTTGCATGTTTCCTGCATCAGAGAACAAACCGGGCCCTCCATGACACGATAAATCTTCGTTCTTGAGAGATGCGAAGTTTACGTGAAAATACGTGGCAACTCGCGCTTTCAATGATAGCCCACAGCGTATACGCATATAAGCTTTGCAATGTTTTCTGTAGCCACGTAGGTTAGTTAAATATTATCGTCTGACCTTCTCAGTTGAAACTGACCTTGTTTTACTTGCATATAGCATTCGTCAGTGCTCTTGTACCGCATGAATCCCACAACATTGTACGTGGGAAATCGCGCATGGGCTCGCGATTTGCTGTACTGTACTGAGCAATCTCAAATTGGCCAGCGCTGCCTCGCTTGTGTATGTACGAGTATGTTTGTTGTTAAGTGGCAGCGCACTGCAAGCAATTTGCTTGTTGACGGGTTTGAGAGCAATATGCTCTCCACGCCCAAATAAACGTGGTGCCGCGGTGTGGTCGAAGTCGTTCGGTGGAGGAAATTCATCACATTGCTTTCAGCAGTGATGTTGAAAGAAACCATCTTGACGATCAGGATTTTTCACTGGACGTAGACGGCTGTGAAAGCACCGGGAGTGACAGCGACGATGCACGATCAGCTGCTAACTCACGAGGAGCGAGTTGCACTTCACGTCCCCTCGTGCGTTAATGCTTTTTCGCGCTCGTAAAGTCCCTTTCATTGTATTTAATCTATAATACCCTTCCACGAGATCAAAATAAAAGCATAGTTCTTCTTGTACATTGCATGTAGGGGAATTATTGTGGATATTATGCAGCGCTGAATGCCGCCAACACACTCGAGCTCGACCAGCGAAGCGAAATGGTTAGAGTGATGAAATGTGCAGTCACGGCCACAATCCACGCATCTCGGCTAACTTCTCCTGTACTTCACTGGTCCCTATCCGAACAGCATTGTTGTTTGACGAATTTTCGCAACGTCGCAGAATTCGACGTTGCGAAAAGCATACGCGCGTATTCTCTTCGATATTCATGTTTCGATCGTGCTGATCGAACCTCCAACATCCGAGTGCAGTGAATTGCGCACGGCTAGAGTCTGAGCATGGCTGTGACACAAGCGATACTGAATGGGATGTTAAATGCTTGTGTTTCGTTGAAAAAGCCACTCCGTGTTCCTGACTGCGCAAGTAATGGCGACGGCGTATGTTTGCAAACCATCACCACGTTAAACATTCGGTCCCGTGCAGCAATGATGACGCTACTCGCTAGCGGCCTACTACTGCGGCAAATCCGTCAGGCAGGCTCGGTAAATACTACCTCGGAGTGCCATTCAGTTCATACGTCAATTCTAGTTCATGCAGTTTTCTGTAGCACGCACAGGATTTCGCAAAGCATCGTTCATGCACGGTAACGGAGCTGAAATATAACCTTTCACACCGCGGCAAAAAATTAGGTGGCAAGCTTCCATAGTGTCGTAAATTATTTTGGTATGATATACTTTTCAGTGCAGCTCATGACTTCATCCGGTGAAAGCGGCACGGGCCGTACGTCCGCACTTCCCATCTGTTCCTATGCTAACTGACCCTCCTCCGGGTGCCATCTTGAATTGTACAGCGCGCCACCTATAGTTCGTGAGCATTGCGAATAGGCCGATAGACATTGAACATCGTTTCTCCGCTGCAACTGTTCTGTGAAAACTCAGTGGAGTGTGTTACAGTAGTACCTGCAAACTAGCCTCATGTATGATTGCAAAAAGAATATGTAAATATTTATTCCTTAATGTTGGTGGCAATGCCTGTTGCACCGCAGAAAGTGTGACAAATAATGACTCAATGTATTATGAGCATTGCCACTGAAAAGACAGGGGTTGTCTGCATAGAACAAGTGAAACAATCCCGTGATTACGGTAACCTTTGGCCACAGTGGATCGGGTAAAATGGTTCCACCCGCTAAGCACCATCGTTGGTAAATTACATTGTCATATGCAGTTAACTTAGCTGTTCAGCTGTCTTGAGCCTTAGAAAATGCGCCTGCGTAAAGTTTGTTTCATGCTTTTGTTTTCCTTTCTGTTTTCCACAATCATATTGGGTTATCACCACAAAGAGCTCAAGACGATGATTTATTTCCCTGCAGGCGAGGATTTGTTGCGGAACCTACTGCGGCAGCCTTTCATTGTGTACCAGCCTGGCAAGCTCGACGAATTGGCCGGAGGTCTCATAAACACGCCAGCCCAAACTTACGATCCATTCGTTACGCAAGAGGTATGGCTTCTGTAACGCGGCACGCCGCAGTGGCTGCTGCGTTCATCTCTTTAGACAATTAGAATATCATTGCAGTAAAACTATAATCAACATTGTGCGCACGCATTGATGTTGACTCTTTATTGATGTGTAAGATGAATTAAAAGGAAGGAAGCAAGAACATATTGCTTGAAGGGATTATTCTTTTCCCCAAATCAGCGCCATGTGCATTAATTTGATTACAGTGGTTATGCCAGCGGTCTCTATTCCTTCTAAAGTTACTACTGGCTTGTGAGGTATGCTTAATACCACAAGAGTATACAGCCTTTAAACAGGCTGTATCTGAGTTACAAGTATAGATCACTGCTGCAAGCAATACTTCACGCATATAATCTGATTTGTTAAGCCTAAGGCTCTCAATTTGATCGCAGGGGCTCGTAGTCTGATATATTGGTCTATTCATGTACAGGTTTTTTTATGGCTAGGGACCCAATTACTTTATGCTGACAAGAGGCCCGTAGCCAGAAATTTTTTTCGGGGGGGGGGGGCACCTGTTGAAAACCTTGAAAACCCCCTATTTTCATTATTTTTTCTGGGTAAAACGGCCCCCCTCAGTCCGAATTTCGGGGGAAGGGGCTAGGCCCCCCTCACCCCCCCTCCCCCTGGCTACGGGCCTGGCTGACAATATAATTGATCTTCGGGCGTTTTACGTTCAATATCATCACACACAGGCATCCGCAATCAATAACACAACTACAGTGCATGCAGTTTGATGAAATTGTCGCTTTTGTGCGATGCTCCTGCAATGTTAAATATACACGCAAGGTTCGCGCACATGCATTCGGCATAAAAAGTCTAATTTCAATGGCAAGGGTGGTCAAGGCTGAAGCTGGACACCGTGAATGTCATCTTATAGGACATTTCTTAGATAAGTCTAGGCAAGTTCACAAGCGTGTGCACCGCATTTAGCGTTTAGAGTGATCGTTATTCCGTGCTCGCAGTGTTAATAAAAGAAACTAATGAACCGTGGTAAGGAAAGTGGAATGACTGTTGGCCTTAGTTGGCCCTATCGATTTTATAATCTTATCCATTCGGGAACCGCAGGTCTTTAATTTAGTTGGTAAAGAAATTTGGCTGTCTCAACAAGTGTACCTTGAATAGATCGTTATGAAACGAATTTTACATAGGTATCTCCCTCTTTTTCTCATGTTCTGCATGAGTTTGTTCCCGTATTACAGTTGATAATAACCCAGTCGCTTCACACGAAACGCACTGTATCCTCAGTCGTATTTACTTGGTTAACTGTCTGCTTGCTTCAGGTAACGAACCACCTGTTTCAAAATCCCGAGGAACCGTTCGGCAAAGACCTCATCGCCATCAACCTGCAGCGGGCCAGGGAGCACGGCGTACCAGGGTACAACTCCTTCCGCGAGTGGTGCGGACTTCCACGTGCGCACACGTTCGCCGACTTCGAACCTTGGCTCAACAACGGCACGGCCTTCCGTTACTCTCAGATTTACAAGTAAGCGACAGGCATAAATTCTGATGTTTGTACCACGCTGTCACAACACCAACGTCTATAGTGAAGTTCGACTCGCTACCACACAATTAGGGAACTGCATGTCCGCTATGGTCGTCAGAAAAAGATGACCGTTCCAGTGGCGTAGCCAAGGGGGGGGGGGTTCAACCCCCCCCCCCCCCCCCCCCAAATTTTTCAATTTTGCTTACGTATATATAGACGCACACATACAAACGCATGCACGAACATACATAAAGTATAATTGAACCCCCCCCCCCCCCCCCCCCGAAAAAAAATTTCTGGCTACGCTCCTGGACCGTTCCATCACTGCCTCTCTATTTCTGTAACTCCGCGTTTGTCAAGCCGATATCTCGATTTACAAATGAGCATGTGGTCAGGAATAATATTAATAATAATGATTGTTGGGATTTTGCGTCGCAAAGTCACGATATGATAATGAGGGACACCGTAGTGGAGGGCTCCACAAATTTCGACCACCCGGAATTCTTTAACGTGCACCTAAATCTAAGTACACGGGCCTGTAGCATTTCGCCTCCATAGAAAGGCGGCCGCCGAGACCGGGTTCGATCTCACGACCTTTGGGTCAGTAGTAGAGCACCATAACGACTAGACTACCGAGAGAGTAGGAATCATATTAGGAAAAGACCAACATGACCAACATGCGCTAGAACTTACAGCACGAAATAGGATTGATACTAGGGCCCGTATTCAAGAACAGAACTTAAGTTAAGCGATAAGATGACTTATGAAAGTATAAGGAAAGTATATGTTTGAGTTAAGTTTGGGGAAAGTTTCAAAAACTACACTTAAGGCTCACCTTTGAAAGTACCCCTTTTCTGGGTAAGTACGGCTCCTGGGAACGAGGCTATAGAAGTTTTCATACTCGTTTCATTAAATAAAGCACCGATAAATACTATAACTTTTGCGGAACACTGGCCGTAAATGTTCTAGTCCTTATCAAGGTACACAGGATCACGCACCGCATAATAGGTTCATGCAAAAGCCGTCTCTATGAAGTACGAGTGTTGTTGCGTTAACTGCAGGCTCTTCTTTTTCTCGTACGCTATTAAGACAGAATGAGTCTATTTTGTTCGCATATGCCTTCGACCCACGTAATAATATTACGCAAAGCAAAAAAACACGAAAGCGTAAGACAAACACCAGCAACCAAACCGCACTACCTACGCCTGCTGTAAAGAAGTACAAGTTGTCAAGGTCGAGGACGTAAGAGGAAACAAAAGCGGGGGGAAAGTAATGGAAGACATAAAACAATGCCACGTCGCTTTTTACGACCTTAAGAACGTGCGTGCAGAGAGGAGGAGCAGAATGGAACACATTGTCATTCGAATGACGCCCCTTCCCCGCAAGCTAATGCTGTATCCTTAACAGTAATTTCGGCCTCCGGGCATGTTGGCTGAGAACCAGCAGGCGCACACAGCGATGCCGTACACGTACGCGTCTCAAGGAAGTCGGCGCGAAATATTCTAGAGAAAGAATGGCGAAGCAAAGAGTAGGCTAGCGCGTCTGCGGATGAGCTTTGCACTTGGACGTCATGTTTTTCGGGTTTTCGGTGCGTCCATGTTTAAGAAAAGTCTTGCTTCATATTCTGCATAGTCCAACACCTCGGCGTTGAATTGTGAGAAAGTCCTTATGCATACTATGATGGAGAATAAAGAATGTGTGCATTTTTTGTGACGAAATAACACTGCTAGATCACAATATCTGGAGAATCGCATCAGAGATAGCCACTTCACTGCTTTTAAAAGGGCATTTTCATCATTATTGCCATGTGTATGCGGAGACTACGCAGACCTATAAGCAGTAAATAGTGTAAAATCGTCCAGGGGGTACGGGAAGCAACCTGGAATAATATTAAAGTCCTTCGTAACGAACGCAGCGTTTTTGAAATAAGAAATACACATTGCGGCCGTCTCTGGGATTAGGCGGAGGTGTGACGCCGTAATGGTACATAAACTATCTTTTTACCGCTCCCAGAATAGCGGCCGTGTTTTAAGCTATCCGCGATACGATGTAGCCATTTATGGACTAGGAATCGGAGTGTCAATTCCAATGATACAAATGATTGCTAACTGTGCACTGTTCTGTAGCTTCCAGGGCAACCAATATTGACAGAGAGAAAATTCTTAGGTGCGTCGCAATTTCGAAACATTCAAACCACCGCGTGTTACCGCAGCGCCATCTGTGGCCGTACCTTCACACCAGCGCCAGAAACGGGGGCAGCAAAAACCGGTCCTGCGGGGTTACATTGCCTGCATTGCCAATAGACGGCGCCGCGGCATCGTGCAAGCGACGAGAGAAAGCTCTGGCTTTCTGGAATGCGAACGCCATATGGAAAGGAAAAGCGCTGGGACCACTTGTGTAATGGTTTAAACGAACTTAAAGGTTAAAATTTTCTTTTCTATTTTCACAAATAATTTTTTAACATTTCATCTGTGAAATACAATAAATGAAGAGAAGGAATAGCAATAAAAGTTAAGGTAATTGCTAGAAAATAAATAAATAAAATATTGTATATAAACAAAACTATTTCTAATACGTCGAAGCTCGGATGTTGTATGCTGTAAAACCAGATTCTTCTAGCTGCGTCAGTTGACGCTTTACCGTAAATGCTCCGTAATTTTTTTTCTATCTTCAAGCGTATTGCGCTGCGCCAAGAGGCTCCACTAAACGATGGCCTTTAGCGCTTAGAATAATATGCACTATAAGAAATATTCTTCTTCTTCTTCTTCTTCTTCTTCTTCTTATTATTATTATTATTATTATTATTATTATTATTATTATTATTATTATTATTATTATTATTATTATTGCTAGATCATATTTTTCTTATTACTACTATTAGGAATAACGTAAGCAACGCAAGACGAAGAGAGAGAAACGTTTGCTAAGAATCTATTGGGTAGAGAATATAACCAGCATGAATCACATGCTGAAAATGAAAGTAATATTTAGATATGAATAATTATCATCTTTTAGTAATGCACAGCTTTCCCATAATCCCCTTTACGATTAGTTGTTTAAGGTTCAAATAACTGATAATGACGATGTCAGAACACTTGAGAATAATCTGCTTAAACAGCCCTGCTAATAAAGTTGTGTAGAGAAGTTTTCAGGGCAAAATTATCTCTTGGGAAATTTGCATATTCGTTGTATCGACAACTAAAAGAGAAACAAGAATGGCTTTTCATTTTGAGTAATTATTCTCACAACTTTCCGTAACGTCAGTCAGCAAATGGCAATGCTTGAACCACTTAATTTTGCCGTCGCAATAAGTTGGCTAGTGTAGTTATGTGTTTTAATTACGTTGAGGGAATTGCATAACGGGATTGCTTAACAATGATTTTCACGCGAATGTACGATTTCATAATTCATAGTCACCTAAACAATTGTCGCTATTTTTAGGGAACAATACACGTTATCATTACAATTCACTTCTCATATATGCAAAGGGCACCAAAAATGACCGGGTACCTTATGTGAAAATTTCTGCCGAACATCAATAAAAGTCTGAGACTTAACTGCCGAAGCATCACACAAGAGCATAAAACTATGAGAAATTTCGTAGCGGTGAACTCAAGAGTAATTTCGACCACTTTGTTGTAGTGCACTTAAATAAGAACACATTACCGTTCTCGCACATTGCATTCATCAGAAAAGCAGGAGCCCCGGCTCAGTCTCAAGCATTCGACTTCTGTGCTAAGCAGCATAAGATCATAGCTAGCGAACAACCACGATGGGTATCACATTTTCTATTAACATACCACAGCATCGGCTGTTATATTGGAGTTTCTATACTTACGGTTCATTAGATCTGCGTATTTCCTTCCCCTCACCTGTTGCACATCACGGCTCTAACCTACTGTCATGAAGACGGTGTCTTATTACCGCAGACTGAGGTGGAAGCATTGTGTTCCCAGCACGTCACGAACCTACTAACTATCCTAGTTTTGAGGTCTTAGATGGAGTTTTATGAAACAGGCAAAATGGCATTGGCTCATACTGGACCAACATGAAAATGTGAGGAGAGGAAGGTGGAAGGGGTAGTGAGGGATGAGAGGAGAATGCGAATGTTACGGTTTGCTCGGACACACGCATATCATTTGTTCTTCAGTTTATCAGAAGTAGTCTGTAGGCTGACACATCGCTATAAGGTTCCTCTTCGGAGCCTTAGTAGGCCGGAGGGTCATTTACACCATCCGTTATCTGAGTTTGGGGACCGGCAAAAGTCGACTAAGTAGTGTGCCATAAGCCCTCAAATGCTTGGTTCTTGCGGGAGTGCCGTATCCTCGACACCTGCTTTGGCTATGCCCCGAAAGAAGAACTATCGACTTAATACCTTAGAAGAGGTGTCCTGGTGCCACCGTTGAGTCACTGAGGACAAGTTTGCGGAGACACAACTGATGTTCCTACACAATGCGACCTAGCAAACTTTAACTTGATTTACTATTATTGTGCATATCCCATGTGACGAACCCTCCACAAAAGAAAAGTAAAAAAAAAGAGTCGGAAGAAGAGTAGCAGTGCTTCTGTAGCATTACATATTTGCCTCTTGTAGAAAGAAAGCATACTGGAACGGTAGTTCAATTACGAAAAAGGACGCCCAACGAGGCCCTGTGCGTAAAAGAAGCTGTGCAGCTCTTGTATTTCTCGTTCGCCTGCCTTGGCTTTCGCGCGCCTTTTAAGATGTTAACTTTGTTTAGACGCTCCGCTCAACGAATTTAAAAAAAAAATTACAGCATATCCAAGGGGTGAATGATGATGAGTGGGGCGAAGCTCCGGAGGGCATCATCGGTAAACCGTGAATACGAGTAATTCGCCCCACTAAAGTAAACACGTGAGAAATGTTAAACATCAGCTCGATTGTTTTCATCCATGGCAGAAAGAAAATGTGTGGTCTTGAACGCGCTTATATTTCATGGTCATCAGCGTCATCGTCATCTTTATCACGTGTAGTGGGTACATTCCACTATACTGGAACGCACTTATACTTCATCGTTATCACGTGTAGTGGGTACATTCCACTATACTGCGTCATCGTCATCTTTATCACGTGGAGTGGGTACATTCCACTATACTGGAACGCACTTATACTTCATCGTTATCACGTGCAGTGGGTACATTCCACTATACGCGTCATCGTTGGTGGCTGCTACATACATACATCGGGGACGCACGGCCCACGGCTTGAGGAGCTTCGCCCCTAAAATCACGCAACCGTACCAGAACGGATGTGGCTGTTGTGAAACCGGCGGCCACCGTGAAGGGATATCCTGTTACGCAGAACACAGAGGTTGCTTCTTTAAACACCTCAAGGTGCTCACTCTCATTAGACAAATACGGGGCGGACGTCATGTAAAGGACGTCATTTTTTGTGCTACTACACATAAAACGGCCTTCCTGCTTCATAAAGTAAATTGAAAAACAGTCCAACAGTCCCCTCTCGATGTAAGTACAACGGCCTATAGAGGGTGTTTCAAGAAATGTGTCCAATGTTTTTAAAAAATCAGGGAAATGCGGTATTTGCTCGCTGTCTTCACAATTGCTTTTTCTGCAGCGGCAGGCATCTTAACATGTTTGAAGACATGATTTGTGGATATTAATTAAGAAAGCTAAATTAATTAACTTTTTGAATTAGCGGTGTTAGGCGGTTAAGTTAAATGGGAGAATTGAAGTCCTACATGCGAAGAACCCATTTCAGCTTTGAGATTTCGAAAAAGCGGCCTCTAGGAATAATTGCGAAGTAATGAAATTTTCCCAAATTCAGCGGCGAAACCGAAACCGAAACGCGGAAGAGCGCGACTGCCATATTCGTCTGGGACGCCCAGAAGGAGTGAGCGTCGTTATATCAACCATCAACCGACTTCGTTGTGTAGGTGTGTGGGCTGCGCTTGCAGTAGTAGCACACACGACGCACATACGTTAACGAACGGGGAAGAACTGCAGCTCTGTAACCGTTGTCTTGAACAGTGACGTCATTCTAGTCGTCTGCTTGTTGCGCTCATCGGTGCTTAGGTTTCGGTTTCGCCGTCGGATTTGCCTGACTTTCATTACGCCACAATAATTAATAGAGGTCGCCTTTTCAAAATCTCAACGCTGAAATGGGTTCTTCGCATGAAGTACTTCGATTCTCCCATTTGACATAACCGCATAACTTCACTAATTAAAAAGTTAGATAACTTAATTTTCTTAAGTAGTGTCCGAAATGACGTCTTTAACCATCTTAAGATGCAAGTTGCTACAGGAAAAGGGACATTGTGAAAACAGTGAGCAAATATCGCATTTTGCAGATTTTTTGAGGATATTGGACACATTTCTTGAAATACCCTGTATGTCGCAACCGGTGCAGGACTGAAATTTGCCTCAATTGCATATGTCACGCAAGCTTGCGAGCCACACGATACGTAAACAGCTGTATGCTCGGTAAATTGACAACCTAAAAACTTAGTACCATTTTATTATTGTATCAATATAAAACACCCTATTTTCCCATTCTCTGTTCCCTGTTACCTATACTGCATGGATCTTATACACAACGCAGGTAAAAGGACGACATCACAGGGTACTATAATCATTCATATAGGAAATCATTTTAAGTCATCACGGTACAACAGAAAAAGAACGATAATGATGATGCGTATAAAGCTCTCTAGCAATCATTTGTTGCGTGAGCACATAGCTACATTCTAGTACTTAGACGTTGAATATGCGAATGTCCACCTGTTTGTCCTTTTCTCACTTGTTGCAGTTGTAGAAAACATTACGAGGAAAGCTATCATGTAAAATGAGGAGGAGTAGCCTGCGCCACACAGACACTAACCTCTCTGTATGCAAAAAATAAGAACGAAAGGCGATGTCAATTCAAGCCAGCAGGGACACGTGAAACATAAGTATAAACATGAATTGGAACTAACGTGTTGTGTTTAACAAAGAAAATGAGCGCTTAAAATCCCCTTCTTTCGTTCATAACTATAAACAGTCATATATGTGCAAAATGTTTCTGTCTGAAAGGACTAACGTTTTCAACGTCCTTACACTTTTACACGCACAAGAAAACACATGTATACGTCTAAACCACGAATCACTTCCTACGCAGGCACCCGGATGATGTGGATCTGTGGAGCGGTGGCATATCCGAGAGGGTCATGCCGGGAGCAATGATTGGTCCCACCTTCGCGTGTATCATCGCAAGACAGTTCTCGAACCTGCGTAGAGGCGACCGCTTCTGGTTCGAAAACCCTGGCCTGCCATCGTCCTTTACCCCAGGTGAGATGCATAGAACATTTCCAAGGTTAAAAAAAAAAGGATTGAAGTCATGACGGCGGTTGCAGTTACACCCTACAAAATCAAGATCAAGACACATTCGAGGCTCGTTGCCCCTTTGTGTATATTCGGGCATATGCTTTGTGTGTTTAAACTTGTGGCACATAAAAAAGACACGGGCAAAGAAAGTGGGGACAGGACGATGCGCTTCACTTGCCGTCACTTTCTTTGTCCGTGTCTGTTTTGGGCGCCACAAGTTGCACCATGTATCACCACCAACAGAACCATTTTTGCGCCCTTTCGTGTTTTATGTGCGCGTATATATATATATATATATATATATATATATATATATATATATATATATATATATATATTGAGGCATATTTCACCCCCCAATGTACCCCACTGGCTACGCCACTGCATTCGACCAAAGGAAGGGAGGGATGGGGGTGTGGCGGTGGTACTTGCCTTCCCGTAATGAATAATACTGCGCGTGGCAATGCATCCAGATTTAATTATAACAACTGTTAATGTTACGTTCAATGTGTCAACAAAAATATCGATGCCGAATCGACGCCGAATATCGACGCCTGTGGGAGTTGTTCGAGGAACTCATTTCTTTGTTAGACACAACCAAATGCAACCAAGGTGACACCCTCTGGCGCAAGAATGTTCCACGCTCGTGCCTTAGCTTTGAGGGGCGATGGACAACACTCTCAGTAATTACACTCACGGAAATACCCAACAAAGTGGACGAAGGAACGCCTTCCATTTGGTAGAGCATCGGACGCGTAACTCGAAGGCAGTGTGTTCGGGCCCCACCGAAGAAAATAGTGCTTTTTCGCACACTTTAACTGATTTCTGTTTATGTCGTAATTACTACACTACACTTAAAACGACAAGTAATGTCCCCTATGCTTTCAATGACTTAATTCACTGCGGGTTTCATTTGGCTGCGCAAGTGCAGAGTTTTACCGCAGAAAGGTATACGGTTTTGAACAACCTTCTTCATGGTAAAATATTCCGAAACCTGCGACATTGCTGAGAAGGAGAAGACATAAGTCCAAGCATTTTCTCCAGATCCAGCGGTGATTGGGAAGTTGAGCATATTCTACTTTGGAGACAAGTTCTCTGTATGCCTGGCAATCTACTAAAGTATGTTCTGTTGATTCTAAAACACCACAGTAGTCATAGTGTGGGTCAATGGTCAAACCAAAATCTATGGGCCCACCTTGTTGGGCGGAAACACGCTACAGCCAAAGTTATTAGACTTGCCTTTTTGCTCAAAAAATACGGCCTTAATATCACGGCCTTACACCCTGTGGAGATGGTTGACCTGCGCAGCTTAAAGGCGAAGCTCAAGCGTCCTTCGAGTTTTTTATCACGGGGTTTATCGCGGAGCCATTGCAATCTGTGAAAGTGAATGACCAGCAAAACTGTGCAGAACACGGCACAGAGGTGACAACGAATTTTCATGAAATTTACAGAAATGCACAGCATTTTTTAATGAATTGTACTACATAAATATTCAGCAACACTATTTTTAATGTACCTAGCGTATATATGCTCTTTAAAGTTCTCCATTTGAGCCTCATGCGTCTTTTTGACACGATATGCGTCGCCTTGTCTGGCTTGCCGAATGCGCTTGGAGTTGCATGCATCATCTTGAGGAACCATTTCAGGAGCATGCGTATTTTTACCGCATTCTGCGTTTCGCGACACTTTAGTGGACCAGGGGTGAGGATAAGGGGTTTTGCTCAATTTCAGTCTCACATATGTTTTTGGCCGCGGCAACATATTCATCTTTACAGGAGCAGGCGTGATTAGTGCTGCTTGTCCAATTTGTGTGGCAGATACCTGCGCTAAGGACCACCTGCCGACGGGCATCCGTTCAGCCTATACTGCTTCCCTGTAAAATGCGCTGAAACTTTCAAAAATCGAAAAATACAAGAATTTCAAAGTCTATAATAGGCTTGCCTTGTCACAAATACAAGCACAGTCAATTTAAACAAATTTGCATGAAACTTTGTAAACACGAAATAAAGATCAGCTCACTTGGTTCATTTTTGCCCTCTCTATTGCTGGCGACTGCACATTTATAGCGCAGTGTCTGTGCCTTAAAAGAGTCGTTGATTACGTATATGTATACATATTTTTCACGACACTCTACACTCTAAAAATAAATGACGTACTTAGGGCATTTTCTTGTCCCGCATTTTCTTGTCTCGTCATCTATCTCGCGTACCTTTTCTTGTTTTAACTTCGCACGCCCGGTACTTCCGCGCCAGGAACGGCATGCGGACAATCAGCGTGACGTAGCTGTCTTGATATGAATGCGGTGAGCGCCGAGTTTTCAAGAAACGAAACCCAATCACGCTAGATGATGATTATTGTTGTGCGACCAAAAAAAAAAAAGACTCCCTAAAGGGTGCAACCTGTTTTCAGTGTGAACACTTTAAGGTAAACAAGAGTGTTTGTGGCGTCTTTCTTCCACACACTTATAGTCATCTGCCTTGCTTGTGATTCCTTTCTCGAAAACTGTCACGCTCATAGCCGCACGCTGTTCGTGACCGAAAACTACCGGGTGCGTGGCGATAACAGAAAGAAAGCACGCGGAATAGATGACGGTTACAGTTGTGCTGCAGAAAAAACACCCAAAACACTCCCTTTTGTTTAAGAGTGTATGGAATTGGGGAGACTTTGTAGATTTTGTAAACCAGTTTATTTAGAGTGCTTAAAACGTATTTGCGGGCTAGTTGGTAAGTCATAATGGCATATGGCAGCGCACACCAGGTAAGACAACGATCACGCACACAGAGGGACGACACAAGCGCTGAACTTCAACTGGTTTTTATTACGGGACAGATTCGCTTAAATAGAAACGCATGCGTTGTGTTCACATGACGTGTTCCTTGTGCAATGATCAAATCCCAGAGCACCCTATCATGCAGCAGCAATCAAATCGCTTACACAAAAGCATCACATAGCAAGAGGACTTCTATGTAAACTTGAAGAAAGTAAAAACAATGGCTATTAAGCTATGCAGTCAGTTCAAGTTAGAAGTCCTCAAAAAAACCATTAGTGAAGGAGCCAAGTTAAGCTTAGAACTATTCTTTTCTGCAAAAACACACAAACCCGACTGTCCTTTGAGAGTTATTGTATCTGAGAGTGACACCTGGCAGAAGCAGTTAGCAGGCTTTTTGCAAGAGAAACTAGGCATTTTACCCATTAATGACCCCTTCCGAGTTAAGAACTCTGAAGAAGTGATTGACTTTCTAACTCGGCACTCAAAACCAGGCTTTCTAGCATTCTCTATCGACATTAAAGACTTATAGTACAGCATCCCGCACGAGGACCTAATGACGACTGTTAGCGATTGCATAGACAGCTACGGCGCCAACAAGTTCCAGAACGATTCTGGAATGCACTGCAGTCATTTTCTAGAGTTAATTTCCACGTACCTCAAGTCTACCTTTGCAGAATGGAATGGCGAAATATACATACAGAAAAATGGAATTTGCATAGGCTCGTGCATAGCTCCAATCCTGAGTGACCTGTACCTTTCTGTAGGTGACAAGAAACTCAAAGAGTGCCTTGACAATCCTGATGTTACCCATGTTTTTAGATACGTCGATGATTTTTTAGTGTTTTTACGTTATGACGAAGAGGGCTTTGAGAGTGCCGTTTCTGGTACTCTCGATGTGTTCTCAAAGTGCCTTGAACCCTTGATTGTCACTCATGAAGTTCCCAAGGATAATTTTATTAGGTTTTTAGACTTGGGTCTGTACTGCTCTACTGACCATGTGTGTTGGGGCTATGAACCGAGGGGCAACAAACCAGTTCTTCCTTATCATTCGGCACATTCGAAGCTAGTGAAAAGAGCAATAGCGCGGTCATGTTTCCATCAAGCCTTAGTTAAATCATGCACCCACCGATGTGACACCAGTTTTTTAAATCAGGCCCGCCGCCTCAGTGATTCAGGGTACCCGATGGCACTTCTGGCTTCAGTTGCGGAAGCACTGCTCAAGTGTTCCAAGGATGCTCGCGCAGCCGTTGGCAGTGACGGGGCTCGACCCCGCTCAAGTAAGCTAACTGTTATACCATACGTCCACACCGTGTCACACAACCTTCGTAAACTTGGTAGAAAGGTTGGTGTGGATGTGGTATTCTCTGCGCCGATACGGCTGTCCGCACTCTGCAAAAAAGCAAACTCGCAGAGCAAACCGAGGGAAGTCTGCTCGATCAAGCACAGACACCCCTACGTCACTTGCACAGACCGTGTCGTCTACTCAGTACCACTGACGTGTGACAAGGTGTACGTTGGGCAAACGGGCCGTTGCCTCAACACGAGGCTTACAGAGCACAACTACCACTGCTCCAAAAAGGATGCTGGCCACCTTGCCTTACACTGCAGGGACTGTGGCTGCGTACCCGTGTTGGAAAAAACGAAGGTAGTGAGCAAAGAAAAAAGCAAAGTCGCACGGGAAATCATAGAGGCGGCAGAAATTTTCGAGAGGAAGGAAACGTGCATTAGTTGCCCATCGGTTGCACTAGCTTCGAAAGAAAGAAAGTTTTTAGGTATCAAAACGTGACACTGTTGCATATTCCTGTCTATCTCTTGCTATGTGATGCTTTTGTGTAAGCGATTTGATTGCTGCTGCATGATAGGGTGCTCTGGGGTTTGATCATTGCACAAGGAACACGTCATGTGAACACAACGCATGCGTTTCTATTTAATCGAATCTGTCCCGTAATAAAAACCAGTTGAAGTTCAGCGCTTGTGTCGTCCCTCTGTGTGCGTGATCGTTGTCTTACCTGGTGCGCGCTGCCATATGCCATTATTTAGAATGAGTCTGCCCCCCTTCTATACACCGACTTTTTTTATCTTATTTACTTACAGAGCAACTCCACGAGATCCGCAAAGCCACGCAGTCCAAGATTATTTGCGAGAACGGCGATGACATTCCAACAATTCCAACTCTGGGTAATGAGGCTGCCGCACCCAATTTAGTGAGTACCAGTTTTCGTTTGTTGCAGTCTTAACTGTCATACTGTCCAATCGAACGAGCGATGGATAGTCAAGTGGGCAAGACGGCTTACAAAAATCCTTGTGTATGCCCCTGCACTGTGCTAATCAGTGCTCCTCCGTAACACGCGAGGTCAACTACTGTCGAACGTTATGAATAATACCAAATTGTAATGTTCAAAAGTGACAGAGCCTAAAATTAACTTTTTAGGACATGATGGCTAGACACAGGAAAATGTTCCGACTTTTTTGTGAACCTTCGGGAAATTTCCCTGAATCAAACGAAATACATGCTTAAAAACAAAGCTTGCAGTACGTGATAGAAAGAAAAAAATCACAGCATATCCACGGAGTGAATGATGATGAGTGGGCGAAGCTCCAGGAGGTTAATCGGTAAACCGTGAATCTTCCGTGAAATTCGCCCAGTACATCATCTAAGACGTAACAAACAATGTGTGTGTATATATAAGAAATTTATATTTTATTCGTGAGGCCGTGATTTTCCGTTTTGTTTTCGTTTCTTCGTTGGTCGTGGTTACCGTTTACATAAGCCATGGCTTCCGTTCCCCCTTCATTATAACGGTCGGTGAAATGGAGGGAGTGGATCCTGGATGGGTCGTAGTCGAAAGTTTGCAGAGACGAGATCGGTGCAGGTTCCTCGGATGGTGGTTGGTTGCATGTGGTCAAACGATATGCATGTGAGACCATATCGCGATGCCTTGTGTTGTATGGCATCGCGATCGTCGCTCGTCATCATCGTCATCAGCGTCACCGTTATGACGCATAGTGGGTACATTACATGTGCTGTGCCGTGATGGCAGCGTCATCGTCATCGCACAGGGGTGGCTACGACAACGACGCGGACGCCGGGCTAGCCTATGCCCTAAGGCTTCGCCCCTAAAAACGCAGTCTTGCTAAACGACAATAAATCTTGTGGAACATTTCCGGTCGGTCAAATATGGCGGAGCTTGCTGGCTTGCAGGCAGAAAACTATAGTACAACGTAAATTTAAAAAAAAATATATTCGGAAGCTTCCGAAACCGTTTTTGCACCTCACATGATTTCGCAGTGCTTCCTGGATAGGCCCACATTTGACAAAGCGGCGATGTCGTGTTATGACGTCATGGTGACCTCACGATGACGTCACAAATTTTGGCGACATGATGACTTCATGATCACGTCATGACCATGTGATCACATTATGATCTTTTGCATTATTTGTGTTGATGCCGACCGAGACGGTCAATTTCGCGTTTGATAAGGCATGTAAAGCTTTTGCCTTAATAGGAGAGAATTTTCTTTATTGAAATTGAAGGCAGCAAGTCTAACATGGGCAAGCCCGAGGCATACTATAGGCAAGAGCACGCGAAAACAGCGCAGTAATAAGAGCACGTGCGTGTAACACAATCTTGCGTCATCCTCTCGTTCCAGCAATCCAAGGTTCCGGTGCGAGGATATACCAGGCATCGATCTGCGCTACTGGCAAGAGGACCCCGTGCACGGTGGATACTCGTTCAAGAAGTAGTGGCCCGTGTGTGTGGTTGTGCCTACATTGTTTTGTTTTTGCTCGCTCGTCCGGCCTTGAAGGGGCTCAGTGAAGTGCGTGTGACACCGCCCATGGATACGCTGCCATCCGTCTGGTTTTCCCCCCCCAACCTGGAGAGGATATACTCACCTGGAAGATGCCAAGTGTGACACGACCTTCGTGCATGCCCGCTACGTAGTGCGCGAGCAGCGTCATAGTTGAGTCTGCGACGACTCAACACGACCACTATCAGCGGGTTTCGAAGAAGCCGGATAGAAAAGCGATCAACGACCACACCAGGCCCCCTACCCTCCCCTACATTCATTTTTTTTTACCTATCGGTGGTTATGCTTGTGCTCCTAATGAATCTGTAGATCTGCAGGTTTATTTCGCGTCATCAATGTTTTTTTTTTTCTTTTGCCAAATAGTTTCCCAAGTTGAGGATGTAGACCACTAGCGGGGCTTGAAAAGGGCACAGTAATAACAGTTAACATTGCTTAACTTAAGAAAGGGAAAATAGACAACCACCCGTTTGTAGCACGAAGCCACAAGGAAATGCGTACGGATTTCTCAGAAAGAAAATATTCTTAGCATTGCTTAACTTGGTCGTAACTGGACGACAGCTCCGGAATCGACGCCTGCACTGTCAGGTTGGTATGTTATACGAAAGTCAAAGCAATCAGCGCCGCGCATGCTGCTTGCTAGATGGTGTACTTCCCATTGCGGAAACGTAGTTATATTATCATGCCAAAAAAAGTGAGGATAGTGAAGGGCGCGCCATCTCTTGGCAAGACTGAGTAAAGAGCGCTATCGCGCCAGCATTCCTTCTATTTGTACATAGTAATAAGACCACTGTGGTCATGTACAGCCTATGATGAAACTTAAAGAAATGAAAAGGAGCATGAATATTGCCATTAAATCCTCACGCAGGATTGAGCAACGACCTATTGGAATAAATCAGGGAGGCAGTAAGCAGGCACTAATGGAGCAAGGTGCCTGCGAATGTATTTAGGTCCGGCCTTGTATATTATCTCAATTTATCTCTTCGATCTGAACGAACTTGGGTGTGAGAAGTTTAAAAGCTGGTGAGAACATATTTTCTTCGTATGTTTCGCTTCAATCAGCAGAGCGGGTACTGAAGTGTTTGAATGCGTCCAAGGTCCCCGTCGTCTACAGTTTATCAATTTCGCCGGACGCCATTTCTTTGTTTCGCGATATTTCTATAGATATTTTCGTTCCTTCTTATCAGTTTCGCGCGTCCACGAACATTTTCTCCCGAGCAGGTTAGGACCGAGCTTTGACGATATGTTCGTGGTAATCTTACGACTGCTTCGGGGCCTAGGGTAACGCTGTTTGGTACTTCTAACATCTTTGTCTTCCTGTTAGGCGCCTTTTTTGGACCTTGCTACTAACACTACACATCTCACACAAATTCAAACAACATGTCATCGTGAAACTCATCCGATATCTGTCTATTAAACAGCTCTTTATGTATATTTAAGTTTTACTTTGCCCACGGTGTGACGACAAGCTCTCGAATTTGTGTTATTCATTAATGAGTCGTCACGCGTGCAGTTTTTTCGTTTGTTTGTTTCTCGGCAATTTCATCGTAGAATAACTCATCAGAGCTAATCGCACGTTCTGCTTTAGACGGTATTCGTGCATAAAGATTTATTGCAGAGCGAGCAAAATGCCGTTTCGTATGCTGTGTTTACATTTCCGACGATTGCAGCGAAAGAAATGAGTCAGTGAGTACGTTTAGAGACGATGGGGCCAACTTTGTGTAATCATGTCTTTGCGATTTGCATGCATAAACAGCCCAAAATAGGTTGAGCAAGGAAATTTAACGTTGTGGACAGTCCCTACAGTACTCACGGATTGAAACGCGAAAATTTGTGGCTAAGGCTAAGTAATGCTCGTAGTCTCATTTCCAACGTCGATAGTTCGTGTCATATCAGCGTGATTTTGACTCGGAACACTTACACTAGAGCCAACATCATGTTTAGCGGACTTATTTGCAGCGAAATAACTCAGTTGTCACGAGCGATTGCTCATAACAATCGTTATGATTAAAATATGTCGCGTTTCAATCCGTGAGTACTGTACATCAATAAACAGGGTAGTTAACAAGATACTAGGTAGATATGTCGTAAAGGAATTCGAAAGCGGATGAGCAAAATCAGCATTTGTTATATTCGAACACGGCGGCTACCAATCAAATCATTCTTTTAACTTGCCCTCACAGATGACATTATTCTTCTCCTGTGCATCAAATGATATTGTTCGCGATGCAATCTCTATGACAGTCTGTGATCGGTGACAAGTTTTCACTCCCTCCTGCGGCGAATTCCAAAGTTGATAGCACCGAGCTCTTAAACGTTTGGTCGTTGCGAAGGGAGATGTGTTTTGCCAAATGCGACAGCGTCGGACGGTAATCGAGATACTCGTGAAACGTCATCATGCGCACAGCGGTATACTTGTAGAGCACTTTTGTAATAAATATTTTCCTACTTGACTCGAAGTGAACGTTGACCATCACTCGCTTTTCCGCAAAGACCAAGACCTGCAGATAAGAATCTGTATGCTTTGTTGTAAGGTTGCGCAAGCACTTATCGAAACTCGCCAAGAAATAACTGGGCACGTACTAGCATTCACACCACTTAAGACTGGACTGTGATATGAGCACTAACACGAAAATGATAACAAGTTAACGTCGGAGCTTTTTTTAGAGTAGCGATCAAAAACACTTAATCAGGTGAAAGGCAGCTTACTACTCGCGTAAACTTAAGATATTTAGGAGATGCATTATTTTCTGTCCGGCTTCCTCAAGAAAGAAGGAAGAAGGCTGTTAGTTGAAGCTGACTACCTGTCGTCATGCTCACTAAGTCTTACGGTTATCGGTTACGATAATAAGCTTCAAATGATCAGTTCCGCCAATAATCCGGCGTCACAATGACGCCAACAACCAGCGAAATCAATAGTTATGGAAGCAACAGCACATTACGCACTGCCTGCGCGATGTATTTCACGAGATCGCAGAAAAATTTGTCCGGTTTAGAGCTAAGTCATTTCTTTAGCAAATTCCAAAGTGTGTCTTTCGTACGGAAAGAAGGACAAGCGATCAACTTTGCCCACCATAAATACATTACTTGTGTGTTTCGTGTCTTTTTTTTATCAGGCACATGCACAGCGGTGTACCGCACTAAATAATCCTGATTTTAACGCGATAGCGTTAAAGAGCTCGTTTCGCAGAAATCCCGGCGTCGGCGTCGTTGGTTGTGAGCGAAAAATCATCATCTTGTCCATGACCGAAAAATCGAGAAAGATGCAAATAAAATAAATAATAAAAATTTCCGGGTCCGAGTGAGGATCGAACCCGGGCCGTCTGCGTTGCAAGCAGGTGTTCTACCACACAGCCACACATCTGCTTTGAAATACGTTGAAAAGAACTTCCTCTGCTTGGAAATGCAGTGAAAATAACTTCATGCTTCGCGAACGCAAGCGTCCTTTATATAGGCGTCGCAATATAACATGTAATATCCCAGGAATATTGCGTGGTACAAGCGTACATTGCCATTGGGCGTCAGAATATGTGACTATCATAACGATTTCGTAGTTTAAAGCCGGCCACCCATTACAAACGGCACACACCTTACTACGCGTATTCCCTTAACACCAGGTAGCATAGCAAGTATGCACTAAGTGGTTGAAGCCGGCACTAGAGACAGGATATCGCTATCGCGTTCAACTCTTAAAGGCGAAGATTAAAGGGTCCCCCCAAATTTTCATTCGCCAAACAGAGACCTTCCTATGCAGCCTGCTTGCGGGCAATATCTCTGTCCCACACGGCAACACATGTTGTTCGCTGAAAATTCTTGACAGTTTTCCGATTAAAGTAAAAGAGAATAAAAAAGCACACAGAAGGATGAAGTGCTACGGGAAACAAACCCTCATTGTTGCAGCATGATGTGGCGCGGAGTGCGTCATAAATGCAAAGTGTTTGGGAGTTGTACGCTGCTGAAAGTTGTGCCCAGTGGGCCGCTCGCATGCATGCGAGAAACAAGTAGCCGCGCGTCGTTGAACCGAGAGTCATACAGCGCATACATGATGCGGCCGACGAACACGGGTTAGCTGCGAGCCACGATGAGGTCGTGGCTGGGCCGGCCATGGCGGCGGTTTCGTTGTTAAATGAACCGCGAAGGGCTTCTGTCTACAGGATTACACGGACAAGGCTTCAGCCACGGGTAACAAGTGACGCACAGTAGTGCATAGAGGGCACTCACGCCTGCCCTCTCGGCCGAAGTCGGTGCTTGCTGACTTTATACGTTGGTGCGACTTAATTAGGCTTCTGTTTTTTCGTGCTGTACATGGTAGTCTGCGAACCTAACTAGGTTTCCAAGCGTAGCGTGTCCAAATGGCTCATGATGCGCCGTTTTCGATAAGAATACAGTTTTAGTGCTACTTTTAAAGCGCTAGTTTCGGTTTATAGACCTTTTAACAGTAGCTTATGTCTAAAGTGTTAATGACACAGAAGGAAGATATTCAATCTGTGAACATTTTGCGAAACTCTGCATTGGAAAATGGGCATCAGTCTTGGTGCAGTCACCGGAAAAGCTTTGCCTTATCTCTCCAGCTAGTACGAGTCAGGACGTTGCGAAAGGCCATCTCGGGCCTTTTAATTACGCTGCTCGTAAAACTGCCTTTCGCTTCCGGGGATGTGTGGTACAGGCGCATGCCTTATTGCGATTCCAGTTCGCGTGCAGCTATCCAGGAGCACCCACCACATTATGTTGTGGCGATATCAAACCTTGTTCACTGTTCGCCACTCTTCGATGGGCTTCTTACTTGAAACCCAAGCCTGTAAATGCGTTTATTTCTCACCTACATACTCACCTCGCTCATGTACAGGCACGCGATTAAGCCGACTGAGACACCGCATACACGCACGTGTGCATGGGCATGTAGCACAAGGCTATAAGGAGTCCACTTCAACATAGGAAGTAATTGACTCTTAACAATACTTCCTCTGCCAGCGAAATTCTTTCATACCTGCGACATTTACCTCTCGAGAAAATGGAAGGGAAAAACGACAGAACCCGCCTGGATTTAATGCCCTTGCGCTCAAATTGAGAGCGTAAGAAGTAAGACCAGAAATCTGCTTGCGAAAAGCATGCAGAACTAAAGCTGTGAGCCCATTACACAGAGCAGTAGTATAGCTCGCTTCGCTATTTCCAAAATACGCTCGTTGTTCGAAGAAAACAGTTCGAAGAAAACTATACGGATGAACTTATTAGAAAATATGTAAAGATCTTCTGATTCTAAATCCGAAACTGTTTAGTGGTGCGACTTACGTTAATAGATATGTCCGACATTCGTAGTTTATTCCGTCAACACTGGAAACTCTGTCCTGTCCTAAAAAAATTGTCTCATCAACATCGGGGCCCGTATTCACAAAGAGCTTTTGCAATATCATTTAATGTAAGAGAGAACTCCGGCCAATCCTGGAGCCTCGCATATAATTATGCGAGGCTTCAAACAATCATAAAGAGCATTTTCGAAAGAAAATCTTGGCGAATACGTCCCCTGTATTTTTGTCAGTATCTCGCTTTCGTCTGTCATGGCGTTTGAGAAGGACTGCACGCCATACGCGACTATACTTTCTCGAACTGCCGAGTAGTCGGGGACCGCTAGCAAAGTGGCGATTATCGCATTCACTGTATGCGCAGAGAACCTATCACCGCTGTCCTTCGAGCTGGTTCTCCTTGAGAATGCGTTGTATGCGCGCACCATCAGAAAAAAGAAAAACAAAAAAACAATTAAGCAGAAAGACAAGCGACGAACATATAAATTGGTCCTGGAGCGCAAATGCGCCGAAACTTTCCACGGCAGTAACAGATTGTCTCACGATACGGCGTACGAGTGTGACCGGCTCCATAGGAGCCATGAACGAGCAGCGGCGACCATTCTGGTTGCCGTCTCCGGCGCTCTATTGGCCGGACATTCTCAATCACCAGAACAATCAGGGCTACTTAGCGACCTCAACGCCAGCTCCGTCTGAAGGCGTGAGAGAAATAGCTCTTTAAGCTTTCATTTTGTTTGTTTTTAATCCTTAAAGCGTCAGTTATGACGCGTGAAAAATATTTCCTACGCTCTTATTGAACACGCTAATACTTCGCAATGCGGGCCTTGGGAGATCGGTAGCACACGCAATCTGCGATCCGGGCACTCGTTTCATTCGCTCCGTAATTAATTGAAACTGGGGTAGTAGCTCCTTTCGTTTGCACGAAAAAAAAAAACGCGTTTATTAAGGCTTGACCGCAGGAGGCGGGTTGCGGTCGGCCTTCACACCAATTGCCTTTCGGTGCTGATTATTTGTTTTTGTTTTGGTGGCGCTAATGTGTCCGGGTTTTATCGTACGTGCCGAAGTCGCAAACGCCACTAATAGTCCTAATAGCCTTCGTATAGAGCAAACACAACGACGAGCTTACTTTATCACATCCGTGAATTGTGTCATGACAGCGATATCGTTGACACATGTAGGTGGGAATTGAGGGCAATGGATTCGGTAGAGGCGTTTCTGATCTCAGGTGCATTCTTTCCTTCGCGTAGGAGGCCTCACTTTGAGGCACCTTGGTTGCAAACGGTCTATTGGGCTCCCTGAATGTTCACATGGCGTTTCTTGTTTTCTTGATCCATGCGTTATTTTTTATTTGTTTCAGAATTGTCATTTTTTTCTAGAGTGCATCATGAGAAGTGGCAGTCGTCACCACAGGGTTCTTAAATATTTTCTTTGCAGTTCTTTTATTTCAGTGACAAAGACAACCGCTTTCGAACAGTTGTATTCATTTTTGTTTCAGTAGATACGAAAGTTCCACTTGCAATTAGGGCAGTGTATCCGAAAATGTCAAGCCTGCATCACGAATGTTCCACATTGAGGTTTCTTGTCGAAAAAGCTTCTGTGCGCTGACATGCGTCTGGAGTGATGTTATAGTCAGTATTATCAAATGGTTGGAATCACAAAAGCACAGGAAGGAGACTCAGAATCTTTGTTACCTTTTTAGGCCTAATTATTCGATTGCCCGTAGTCCGGAAAGTGAGCCGTTGTCAAAAAAGCATAGTTATCCCTGCAGGGTATAGTAGCTAGTATAGGCTCTGAGACTAGCTGCCAAATTTAAAGGTTTACAAGTTGATGGTACAGAGAGGGTTAAAGTATTTGAGAGCTTTCGATTTCGTGCACAGTGCGTATGCCTCTCCACTGACATGTTTTAGCATTGTTCACTGGGTGGCATGCTCGGTTCGGGCCGCGCAAGTGCCACTGAATGAATGTCATGTCCAAATATCGACACCAACAACTGGTGCAGTGTGTTTACGTTTACACACTGCGCTATACAAATGAGGCCAACTCTATACTGTAGGTCGATTGTTTCCGTTGTCAGCGGCTTTTCTCGTACATATGAAACTGGTCTGCTTTAATATCGCTGTGAGAATGAGGTAAAGGGAAACGAGCACAGTGCGTAAGTTGTTCACGGCTAAAATGAAAGCTGTCGTTGTCGGAAACATAGTGATCAACAACAACAACGAAAAAAAAAAACACAGTTTCTAGCTGGTATTCTTACGACGACCTCCGTCCAAACAACCATGAGCACTAAGGGAGAGCGAAAAGCGGCTCACTATTGACGACCGCGAAGGATCACGATCAAAAACAATGGCGTCTGTATGTACGGCCGAGCGGGTGTCGATACTTTTCGGGGCAGCTCCCCGATTCGATCAGGTGTCGTGTCCCCCCGCCGCCCTTCTCAACGGTTCACTGACGTCCTGACGTTTCTATACGCCGAACGAGTCATACACTTTGCAATCGAACCAACTTATACGGCCAAACAAACAAACAGCCAAACAAACAAGCGAGGGAGAGAACCACTTCAAATCGGGCACGCGTGAACGCGGAAGAGTGACCGACCGCCCGCGAAGGCGAAGTCATTCTGGCTGATGTGGAGAGAGGACGGACAATGCGGGACAAGGCACCACGCCCGTTGCGTGCACGGCGCTCCAGCTGCATGCAGCGTCATAACTCACGTCTCCGTCAAGCATTATCAGAATTCTGAGCGAGTTCTTCCTGCGGGGTTCGGTCGCTTTTACGGCATTTCTTTTTCTTTTCTTTCCCCAGCTTTGTGTATACCCTTTCTATCCGTCTCTCCTTTGTGACCCGCCTTTGGCGCACGATTGTTCTTGCGTAAGAGCAAGGCGTGTACCCTCCGTCTTTACACACAGGAATGACGAGAGAAAGAGAGAGAGCAAGCAGAAAAGAGGTAGCTGGTGGTGTCAGAAGCCTGCGCGGATTAACGCATGAAACGGAGGGCCCTCTCTTTTTTGCTCTGTAGCGGCGAAAAACGGTGGCGCCAGCAAAGCGCCTTAGACAATGACCGAGTGTTGTGAAGGTGCGGCCCCGCCTGTATACGCGGATGTGTGGAGACAGAACAAGGGCGGCTCCAGTTTTGCCAAACCGCAAAGCGCTCCAAATGAAATGCGGGGTTACCCGGATGCCGCATTTGGTCCCCTTCGTATGTGTGTTAATAACGGTGACGCTGGTCGCATTCGAAGCAGCTTCCTGCTGAGACGTTTCTTAGCGATTGCAAGTGTTAAGCGGACTTTTTAAGCGCGGTATCTCCCTAAAAAAAATAGCGTCGTCGTGCGCGTAACTTCTTTCAGAGCTCTTGGAATTGGAGTAATGATGGTGGGATTATGACGGCGCGTTGAATTCATTGTTCTTTTAGAGGAAAGAAAAAAAAATCATGAATTTCACCATGAAAGGACTGAGCCACTTTTTACATGCGAATACACTCTGAGTAAACATTCTTCCGGGATCCAAATGCTGGCTACGAGTAGTGTGAACCCCGTGGAAGGCATTACATGCGATCTAGTTTGTTTATGACAAACTGCGAACCACGTAGAAGGCGATGTGCCGTCTCTTTGCGTTTAACTGTTACACCAAAAGCTAAACGAAGTGAAATATGTCATTAGCATATTTTCCTAAAAGTACAGTTGAACTTCATTATAAAGAACATTGATATAGCGAATTATCAGTTATAGGTAAGAAAGTGCGGACATTGCTTGGTCACGCTTCATTTCGGTGATATTTATTCTATTTATAACAAAGCCAGAAATGCGAGAGAGCCGCCGCGATATCTGCTGCGACGAAGAAATATTTTGTTCGCGTGAAGCTCAAAATTCAGAAGCTAGCATAAAAGGCAAAATAAACATTTTAACGACAACTCACAACCACATATTCACATGCTTCTTTAACGACACATCACATCCTCCTTCAATCAAATATGAAAACAGTCCCGTTTTGTCAAATGAACTTTGTTTTGTAATTTCACCTTCTCATGTTCAGGTATTTCTAGACTCAAATGCCTCAAGGATACAAGTAAGGACTGCCTCATTTATAGATAGTCTGAAGCTTAAAATAGGGCGTATTGTATCTATAATTTCTGCGTGAGACAGATTGCCGATTTGTTAGAGTCGGTCTTTATATCTACTGTTACAACGAATATCAGATATAACGAACTATTTTTGGTCCCAATGCTACTTCGTTACAACGCGGTAAGAGTGTATATTTAACGCTGAAGAAGTATAACGTTTAGCAACGTTTTTGCAAAGGAATTAACCTGACACGGTGTTCAGCTATCATTGCAGGGACGTACGTTGCACCAGGGTCGTACGTTGTCACATCTAACGTCTCTCGTGACGATGGTCGAAGCCATCTACTGCCTTTATAATCAACACAAGCACTTGGCTATAAACTTGGCAGTTCTGTCAACAACACTAGCCGTACAGGGCAGTCCAATGCGCGAAAATAGCCTTCAGAAACAACCATATGGGATGACGGCTGCACCACCCACGTATACAGCATCATTATTTCTGAGCACTTCACAGGACGCATCAGAGTACTTCATTAAAGTACTTTGAAATAGGTCACAGTCTTTTATTTTATACAAGCGACTATTCCAACAGCTCTACATGACTTCCTGGTTTCAATAGAAGCTTAGAGCGTGCCATACCTTTTTGTTCCTTTCAGAGCTGCGGACTGTGTTCTCCTTTGTTTTAATGTCAAGCAGTAACTCTACACAACGGTCAGTCGCTGACTGCAACTTGTTACGCTCTGTCCGCACGTGTTAGCGACCTGACCCACACACACGTTGAACCACTGTCCCGTCCAGAATCAGGAACTGCTACGCGCCAAGTAACCCTTTGTCAAATTAATTAATAAAGGAATGCGAAGGAAACAAGGGGGACCGCTACACAACGACCTTTCTGCCGTAGTCGCGTGATACCGCTAGTTACATGTTACGCAATCATCCAGAAGAACAGTTGACGGTACACTGCGCCTTTCCATGCCTTGAGCGTTAGGCACGAGCACCTCCCCCCCTTCACCCCGAAACAAACACACACACACATACCCACACACAATAATGTCTCTCGCGGGGCACGACAAGAGGAACAAGTACTTACGCACCGCCCCACGTGAGAAGAAAAAAAAAAGCCACGGGGACACTAGATGGCGGCGGCTGCACAGCGGGTCACCTCTGACCGCACCGCGACCCGTCTTGTTTTCTCCGCTGCTGCTGGATAGACATCGCTCCAATTGTGCGGGTGCCCGCGCACCGCGCTAGTTGTCCCCACGCAGCCGACCAGAATGCGTAGGCAGTGCCGAGGCTTTGCAGGTTGTCCATTGTTGAGCGGTGCGTGAGAAGTTGCGGGTCCGACAGGCACATTAACCCCACGCTGGCGGGCAGAAGCACCGTGGCCAGCCTACGATGTATTGGCTGCGTGGCATCCCAGAGACCATCGTTGTGTGGACGATGTTCGTGATGTGCTCGTCGCGTAGCCTTAACAACAATGGAGCCAACGTCACCATAATAACATTATTAGTAAACGGCGCTGCCTACAGACACGATGACGTGGGCTTCATAACAAGGACCTTTTACGCACAAACTATCCAAATACATGTCAAGACGTCGTATTTACAGAATACTTCGCATATATCAGAATAACTAAAGAGCCGCGCCTGTTGAACACCCACCTACAAGGCAGTGGGTTGATGAAATTTTGCTAAAGCACCCGTAAAAGACGCTTAGGGCGGTACATTTATGTTAAGACCTATCGGAATTGCACCGCCAGTAGCAACACTTACACCACAATCATCACACAGTGTTCAGAAAATTTCCCGCATCTTCTCCAAGCGTGTCGGCAATAACTCGATCATGCCCCAAAAACAAGCTAGGTTATCCCAAGCTTGCTTTTGTAATAGTAAGTTACGAGCTGCTCCTTGTCTTCCCAGCGCGTCCTTTGTCAACCTCCTGGTCCTTTCTCCTACGTTTCTCCCTATGTCTGGTCCACAGTGAAGCACATGGTAAGTGATGTCTCTTTAATATGGTTTCAAGAGACGCAGCTGTCTCCTGAGAATGGAATTAAGAGACAGCTAGCCACTTCAGAGCGCCTTTGGAGAAGCTCGTAAAAACAATTAAGGGAAGAGTTCACTTCTGAATAAATTCAAATTCTAGTAGTTTTCAGCGTTCATGGTTCTTTCTAGAAAGTCCCCGGAAAAAGAAGCGCATAAAATTTCGCTGTCGTGAGCATAGTGAGAGAATGCGGCCGCATGAGTCTTCAAAGGACTAGAGCGCTTATTTGGGCCGGTTGGTACATGTTTGTAGAAAACAAGAAACAGCAAGCCAACTACATGACAACAGGGCAGAGACGGTCTGAGCTCTGGCTTACAACCAAAGCTTTATTCCGTATTAGGCAGTATAGGATCATGTGAGGGAGAGGATAACAGTGACAATGTATCTGTAAACGATTCTACGTAATCAACTAAAATAAATTGACTTATAGAATCAATTGAGCTGATTAAATAGAATCGTTTAACGGATACCTTGTCCACCTTTGTCCTCTCCTTGACATGATCCATGTGCGTATATACTATGTCTGCCTTGTATGTAGTAGAGCTTTGGTTATAAGTCCATCCTTGTCCTGTCGTCCTGCATGTGGTTCGCGCTGATTCTCGTTTTCTTCACTGTCATTCTTGTTTGCTTCACAAACACACACCTATGTTTTGGGCCAGGCAAATGGGTGAATGGAACTGAATGACTGGCGTGTGTTTCATCTTGTTCGAAAGTAAACTTTCCGCTTTATTGATTCGTGTTTGACTGTGACAGCGTTTTGAAATTATGCAACCAGATATTCGTGCCACTCAATATATGTCACCCACTGCAAAATATGTATATCAACTCAATATTTTCTTATTTTATTCCCCCACGGACCTCCCTTCCTCAACCCTCGCCCCCCCCCCCCCAGCATGGCCACACGCACACGTCTCCTATACACGCGCAAAAAGAGAGTTAGAAAAACGGTTCTTCACCCCGTTAGCACGCATGAAATGAGAATGCACGCAAAATAAATTAGACTACAGTTACCTCATTGAACATAGATAGATAGATAGATAGATAGATAGATATAGATAGATAGATAGATAGATAGATAGATAGATAGATAGATAGATTGATAGATAGATAGATAGATGATAGATAGATAGATAGATAGATAGATAGATAGATAGATAGATAGATAGATAGATAGATAGATAGATAGATAGATAGATAGATAGATAGATAGATAGATAGATAGATAGATATAGATATAGATAGATAGATAGATAGATAGATAGATAAGAAACTTTATTGAAGTCCTGAAGGAATCCACCCCAAGTTTGAGTAAAATGGTCACGCTTACGTCCCATCACACACCTTTATGCTCTTGCGCTTGCAGTGCGCGGGATAAATCTCAACTTGGGTACGTGCAGGGCTGAGCAGTATCGCGATACGCCTGTATTGCGACAGTATCTTAGAGATACGTTTCGGTATCTGTATTTCTGTATTGAGATACATTTGCGAATATGTATTTGTATCTCAGTAGTGAAATACTTTTACGAAGCATCGAACGTATCCCGATACTATACAAGACACGGGTATCTCGCTACATTTTTTGTCGAGATTGAGCTGCTGTGTTTTGAAGAGGGGAAGGAAGGCTTTTCTGCGCTAAGCCCAAGCAAAGGCGCGCCGCCGGTCGGCGGCATGGAATCGGCGAGGGGTTACCGACACGCACAGAATTGCCCATGCGGTGAAGTGTGCGACTCCGCTGACTGAAGAATCGAGGAGGCCGTGCTGACCAGCGTGCATTTCTCTAAAGACCTGTGGCGCACCCCCCAATTTTTTTTTCGGGTGGCATTTCAGTATTTATTAGTTATAACACTAACTTGAGCTCGTCTACAGCCTATTCGAGAAGCTGCTGCTACTGATGTGCAATGAACGCAACCACTTCCTCAGCAGAACAGATGGTGTGTGTGAATAAAGGTATACTTTTTCTGGATTAGTGATTCGAGCGATATGGCTGACTTGCATTTTTAATCCGTTGCAACATTATTTAAAATGTTATGCTGCACTCAAAAAATGTATATGTGGAACAGCATCTACGTAACTTTAAAATGTTTTATTATCTGTGTTCTTGTATCTGTATTACTGTGTTTGTATTGCGGGATAGTTTTTTTCGTCTTTTTGCAAAAGTATCTTGGAAGTATCCCGTTACGTCGTTTACTAAATGTATCTTAGTATCTGAATCCTCTTAGGCTTCCAGCAGGTGTTTCTCGATATCTGTATTTCGGAATACTTTTCCAAGTATGTCTGCCCGGCCCTGGGTACGTGCACCTTGCGCTTCGTTTTTTTTTACGTTTTACAGTCGGTCACAAAAATTAGCCCAATAAGTCGCCCCGGCTGATAATCGACAGTGGCCTACGAAATATTACGGTCGTCAGTTCCAGGTAATCTAATTCTTCCAAACTTTCTCGGGGCCCTATCGCTGGTCTTTTTACTAGATACAGAGCGCGTTCCACCACCGCTTTTGATGACAGAAGTTTCAAGAACTTTACAGTTTTTAGATGTGTTCTTCCTGTAACAGGTTCTATCCGTATGACAAATTGCAAATTCAGTGAGGTCACCTGGTCAGCCCACTCGTTCGCAAGACACGCCGAAACCAGCTTATCAAACAAAACCCAGCTGGTCTGTTGCCGCAGCCTTGACGCGTAGTCGCAAAAGATAACGGACGCCACCTGTTGCCGTCGTAGACAAATTAGGTCGGGCACTGAGCAGTAGGAAAGCACGAAAGCATCCCGCGCAGAACCAAAGACTGTCCGCGTGCACAGGTTGCTCAATCTCTTTTACTTTTTCTCTAAGTGGCAGTATACGGCTTGTCAATGCATGCGAAGGTGATATCACCCGCTCGGTCATCTGCTACGCCCTGGAGACCGAACCAAGACAGACGGTTAGGTTGGCGCGAAATAGTTTCACACAGCTAACTCAGCGTGAGACTTGACGAACGGTCATTAGTATTCGAAAGGTGCATGCGGTGGAGCATTCGACACACACGCAAAACGCCCGTATTACTCGACGGAGGCACACTCTTGCCGAAAGGCTGTTAACTGAAACATAGTAGGAAACGGCACCGTAAAAGACAGATGAAAGAAAAATGAAATGTCGGCGTTCGAACGACGGAATGGATTTGTTCTAAGCATTGGAATCGCCTTCGGCCTCCAGACAGCGTGGCCTTGCCGACACACCATCGACAGGAGAGTGAGTTACCTCACTAGAGTGCTGATTATGGCCTGCTGGTACAGCAGGACAGAGATGGATAGTGCTTAGACAGTCTGTCCGGCTGTCCTGTGGCTTTCACTGTTTCTCGTTTTCTAAAGGTTACCTAATTTTTTATATTGGTGAAATGAAACGTGAACGGCTGAATAGTAATATGTAAGAGAAAAAGGAAGCAGCACAGTAACATTCGCCACAGAAAAGGGCCTGCTCCCACTTTGTCTGATAGGAAGTCCTTTGAAATACTAACACATGAAGTGGCGCTTGCCAGGCACGTCACTTAAAGAGGGTGTCGCGACCTATGCGACGAGAACATGACATTAATGACTATTGGAGCAGGAGCGGTAAGCATGGGTAATCCGCTGCCGTCGAGTCATCAGCATCGGGCCGTACGAGGTTGTCAACTTTAAAGAGGGAATGACCGATTCCCGTGATGTTTAGCCTTATAGGCAATAGAACGAAAATGTGTGCACTGAGCATTACATGACCAACGGAGAAGACACGTTCGATTGGCCTCACCTTATTTGCAGCACCAAGAGGACTGCGACGTATCTCATCATGATATTTTCATAGACAGAATAAAAATAAGTAAGGGAAGTTTGCCTCACAACAAAAACTTGTTTGCTACTGTGCGCCACTCGAAGGAGGAACACTAGGTTGAGAGGTAAGGAGAATAGACACACAACGCAAGCACACAATCAATACTCTTCGTAGTCACTTTACAGAATAACGTCTAACGACAAAAACAAACGTTAATTATATTATTAATGCAGGCCTGCTGGAACAGTGTCCGCAACTGTGTCTTTGTCACCCTCCTTCTGTTGCTCTGAATAAGATCACTTGAGCTATCATTGAAGTAACTGTCTGTCAAAAGTGCTAGATGGCGTTGTCATGAGTTGTAGTCTTCCATAAACACTATCAAGGGCAGTCATAAAGTCATGAAGAATGTGTTAAAGGGTCTCCACGCGACTGCAGTCATTGCAAGCAGCATTGTCAGCCATTTCAATACGGAGTAGTTTCGCGCCGGTAGTCCACGCGACTCCAGATATATTGTAAAGTGGACCGAAGAATCCAGCTGGCACAATCAATATTCTTCTAAACTTCCTATACTCCACATGGAGAACAGAATATCTTGCACAATCACGCTGAGTATGTAGAATGTATCTATTCTCGTAACACTAACCTAAATTTTCTGTGTCTTCACCCCAAGAATTGACTGAAAATAGTATTGTGCTACCTATGATGCAACTGCGATTGGAAAACTACTGAAGGGTGACGTGGTAAGTACTCGGAGCGTTATCTCGCATTGTAATTCTCGCTACGAAGCTGAAAAACGCCGACTACATTATTTTAAGAAACAAAAACTACAGCCGACATTTTGCGTTGACGGTATACCGTCAACGCAACATATATTACGAATTATTCCCGTATATGCGAAGAATTCGTAATACTCAGATTTATTGTTTCGCTGTCCAGGTAACGGGTGCGCCTAATGGCGCATTTTTTATTGAAATGAAAATAATTGAAGGAGTTGTTGCCACCGTTTATTGGCGACCGCTGCAATAACCAAGTGAAAAGGGGCAGCCCCTTTTCACTTGGTTATTTGGACTGAAATCAAATTTATGCTACTTTACCAGTTAACATCTACGAGTGTAGATAAATATCGTTTTTCTTTATAATTATCAAGCTTTTTATTAACCAAGAATAGCAGAGTAGCTGCAGAGGACAGATTACCAACGACAGCAAAAGTCTCATAACCATTATGTCGAATACCCTCTTTTGTTTCTCTTTCCTATTAAGTTTCACTAACGTTAGCCAGAACAAACCATATACGTCAGCTAGCCTTTTCAGAGAGAAACGTTATGTAGAGGCAAGGTGAAAGGGCTCGGTCTAAAATTAATAAATAAAACAGGCCATACCCAGCACAGGTGTTGCAATAACACTGGAGGCCCGAAAGCTCACTAACTGAATAAAGTGCAAGGGGCAAGTGCGCAGGTTTACGAACATGCGCTCACTCATGCGTGAAGGCTACGCGAGTTTTGCATATGCAGTGTGCGAGCGCGTACTTTTGTTTTTTGATGGGACGATGGTCGTATTATGGCCTCACTTTTGCGGACGTAAAATTGTGACCTTGTTGAGACGGTAGAAAGCACTGCTCCCTATATATCGTGCTCGCGAAGGTTCCTTGGCTTCTCAGAACAGGCTGTGGGCAAGAATCTAATGCCAGTGTCGCACGGTGCGCTGCTAATGGCGATTAAACTAAATTCTGGTCAAATTGCTTCCTTAAAGAAGCCAATCATGATCGAGGAATTCGATCCGGATCAGACCCGATCGCGACTAAAAGTGCCCGTTTGGCACCGCTGTTGTGCGGCGTACTCGGTCCTTGCTGTTCCTAACTAGAAGGCTGGAGGCTTAGACATATTAACGTACATGATGTTAAAAAAGCTCAGCATATGAGATAAACAAAGCCTACAGTTGTCTACACATACTCTATTTTTATATTCTATTCTACACAAAGAGATAACCTGCGTAATAGAACACTGCGTCACCGACTATCTACTGCGGACGAATTTGCTTGCCTACAGTTTGCACGCAAGTATACAGCGACATTCCCCGCTGTCTGGGCTGCCATTCGCTTTCACTTGCAATCCACTGGAACTAACCAAACATAAAGATGTAACAGAGATGATAACAAGTTGTCTTGTTATCTTCAAGGAAGAAGTTACGGCGTTTAAGGAGACAGAACCACTTGTCGAAACGTTGGGTCCAGAGACAAGCCCTGCTCAGGGATATTTTATCTCTTCAAGTCTACATCTTCTCCAGAACTTCTGCCTTGTTTAAGTGTATACCCGCTATACCCAAGAAGAAAACAGCGCAGGTCCAATGACAAGAATTTCAAGTAAAAGTTCACCTTGCATGGTTTCGCATAAGCCAGTCACATGTCAAATTACCGCACTTAGCTCTCTTTCTCCTTTCCATCTAAAAAAAAATGTACATCATGTAGTCGAAAAGATGCGTACAGCGATTCACCGCCTCAAATATGTAGAACCGCATCAGTTCAATAACAGAGACTATAAAATGCGTTCGAAATATTTCGTGCAGCCTTTTTTCTGAAAACTCGCAAGAAATGCCTGCCAATCTGTGTCTCGTGTTCAATTTTTCTACCCTTTCCTTTTCCTTGGTCACGTTATGCGTGAGCTCAATGACGGCTGTGTGCGATCTGCACAGTAACGCGATGTATTGAGCGTTGACCACGCTGCAGCTCTTGCAAAAAAAAAAAAAAAAAAAAAGGCAAGTTTAACCATCTAGAGCACCCTTGCGTCAGCACCTCCATGCGCCGACATTAGCCTAAGATTAGAAGTAATTTATTACGCAACACATCACGAATGGCTGCCCCTCGGCGCCGTCCATCGGAAAGTCACTGGAATAAATAGGGCAACGCAGATTACTACATCACGCTAACAGTCGCGCTCGGCGAAGTGCCACCGCAGTGGCCTTCGAGTTCTTGCACTAAAGGAAAAACAAAAATAGGGTAACTTTCCTGCCTATCACAAACAACCCGCGAACATTGCAAGAAGAGAAGATAAACACATGCTGATGTCGAAGAGAGCTGGAGTACATTTTTTTCTCTTTTAAAAAGGTCGATAAAGGAGAGGTATAGAAAACAAACAAATGAGTCTGAGTCGCCCAGCAGGCCCTCGAAACGGGGACTAGGCCAGGCCTGGACGTCCCGACGAGGGACAACTGAACCTGGGTCATCAAACTGTAGGACACGGTAGAAAAGTTTTTTACCAATCAACCAGTGAATATCTTTTTAAATGCGCAGCTGTTTAAGCTCGACTTAAGTCCGGTGGCGTCCATAAAAACTCGGAAGGGTATGCGCCACAGGAATTAGGCAATCCCTACTACCAAGTACAGCATGTGCGAGAGG
The DNA here is from genome assembly GCA_030522465.1 of Rhipicephalus appendiculatus. NCBI lineage: Eukaryota > Metazoa > Arthropoda > Arachnida > Ixodida > Ixodidae > Rhipicephalus > Rhipicephalus appendiculatus. Next base: position 39,489 of record JALIZH010025680.1, read on the forward strand.
AAGCGAATACAGTTGACGGAGAGAGCGGAGCGAAGGAGAGTGATTGAGAGTATTGGTGAAGGAGGTTGGAGCCTGGAGTGGGAGAGAGTAAAGCCTAGTAATACGAGGAGTGCAGAGGCAAGGAGCCGAGTAGGAGGAAAGAGGCGAGCGTTAAACGATAACTCTGCTCGGAGAAGTGGGGAGGAGGAGATGAGAAAGAGAGATGAAGAGGAGGAGGAGAAGAGATAAATAAAACGAAACAAAATTTCCTGGTGAGGTGGATTTCCAACCCGGATATCTACGGTCCGAAGGCGAGCGTCGTAACCGTTCAGCTATCCCGGCACGGTGGCAGACCAAGCTTTCATGGGAACCATATGGTTGCGTAGCTATGGGCGAGAGAAAGAGAAAGACAGCGATAAAAATAAATAAGTAAATAAATAAATAAATAAATAAATAAATAAATAAATAAATAAATAAATAAATAAATAACGTGAAATATACAGAGAGAAAGAAAAAGAGAGAGAGAAAGAAATAGGAAGAGAATATAATAATAATAATAATAATAATAATAATAATAATAATAATAATAATAATAATAATAATAATAATAATAATAATAATAATAATAATAGTAATAATAATAATAATAATAATAATAATAATAATAATAATAATAATTGTTGGGCTTTAACGCGCCAAAACCACGATATGGTATGAAGGACGCCGTAGTGCAGGGCTCCGGAAACTTCGACCTACTGGGGTTCTGGTATACCTAAATCTAAGTACACAGGCCTAGAAAGAGAGAGAGAAAGAAATTGAGAGAGGGGCTCAATTTGGCTTTCTTGCGCCTAACTGTCCCTCTTAATGCTGATGTTGCTATATCTGGACTTGAGTGGCTGTCTCTAGGCTATAGGCTTGGCTGGTAGGCTAAGGGACATCGCCCAGCTCCGCTATTCCTTCAGGCTTGGCACCACCAGCGCGAAGCTGCCTTCTTTTTCTATTTTTTTATTTTTTTTGAGCATTTACGAGTAGTGAAGAAATACTTTTCCCCCGCCATTTAGGGCGCTTCTCCGATCTCAACGGCAGGTTTTACCAAGCAGCCGAATAAGGCGTCCTTTTGGTCTGTACACAGCACAGTTATATTTTGCCCTCACATTTATTAGCGTTGTTTCGTTCCTCAACTATTTATGCCAATTTGTTGGCACGCTGCAACTCAATATGCACTATATCTCTCCACCACATGAAATATTTTCTTCGTTTTTAGCGTGCACGACGTGTCTGCTATTCCAATTCACGTTCTCACAAGGAATGCGTATGCGATGATATTTTAGGTGTGGGCAAGTCTGATAACTCAAGATCTCATTAGAGAACGTTAAAAAGTTTACGTTCTAGGATTTTCCGTTGCGAAACCACACTAAAATTACGAGGCACGCCGTAATAAGATACCCTGAGGTACCTTATCAGTCACCTAGATTTGAATACTTCGACTGTTGTGGCTTGGTGTCGACTTTATGAAGTATTTTGCTTTCCGAATCATTATGGATGGCATTGCTACATGCAGTGACTGCGTTAGTGAGAAAAACATCGAACTTGCTCTTTGCTGCTGTTCTCGCCACTGCGCGCACAGTGCAGTGGCAGTGGTGGCCCGCCTTGATGACACGACTCTGTCGAAAACGACGATCGTAGCATGCTTACCCGAACCGTCGTCTCATCTCAAGTCTATCAAGGCTTTATTATTTTATTTTATTTTATTTTATTTTTTTGCTAACTAGTGGCCTGCTAGGCAGACTATGACGCTCCCATTTTTAATTTTCCCCTTTAAAATTGCGAGTGTGTGAGTGCCTACTCTCAGCTTTTCTTTCCATCTTTCATTCTCCATCCTCTACCTCCTGTGCAGGGTAGCACAACAGATGTAATTCTGGTCAATTTCCTCGCCTTTCCTTCATGTCTCTCTGTCTCTCTCTCTCCAGCACTAAACACATGGAGTGTTTCTCTATTTCACCTCCATCTAAATGCAGTCGCCGTAGCCGGGAAGTCAACACAGGCCCTAGAGCTTAGAACGTTAGCGCCTTAGCCGCGAAGCTACCACGGCAGGTGATTAGCTGATTTCATCTGTGGCGTCCAGAGCGCTGTTGTTTTTACGAGTTGCAAGCCAAGCTACATCCGTTCATATTAAAGCGTACTTGAACAGCATTAAGAAAGAATAAAAAGTGCAAGGCGGGCTTCGTAGGGGGGACACTCACCTGAGGCCACAGGAATTTGCAACCTCCAGCAGCGACAAGGCCTGCGCAGCAACCTGGGAATGATAAAACAGAACGGGAACGTAATTAACGCTGTTTCGCGAAAGCCTTCGACTGTGCGCGGTGAATTTCCACGAAGAGGTGCTGTAGGGGTGTGCGCGCCGGTACACACAGCCACCTGCAAATGAGGGCTCGAAGGCGGTGCTCTGTTGTCATTACTACGTTTTACGGAAAGCGACAGTGACGGCTTATCGTGTTACTTTCAGAAAACGTGGCTTACGTAAACGCCATCTGGGATATATATGCCAGCCTCGTAACTTAATGTTTCTTGTTACTTGTTTGTGGGACACACCAGCGATTATAGGTGAGGCTGGGTATTGCTCGTCTGGAACTACTTTGCCATATTCAATTTAGGAAAAATGTTGCAAGTGATTATATTAAAGCTTGGAGCGAGATAAGAAAGATTAGAATGAAAATAAATTCTACAGCAAAACGCTGTGAAGTTGAATTGATGGCAGACCAAATAAAAAAAAATGTAACAGTGGCGTAGCCCATACCACATACAGCTGGAGTTAATATTTTCAAGTCAAATCAAGTCAAATTTATTAAAAAATTCAGTTAAGTTACATGGTTAGAACATTACAGCAGGATGTCCCAAAGTTTCAGAGAAACTTACATGGGCTTACTTATAGTATGAACAGAAAAAAAAAATGGCACTTAAAATGGGCTTACTTGCGGTTTGTGTCTCACGAAGCCGTCCGCAGTGAATTAAAAAAAAAAATCAAGATTAGACCTGCTGCTTTGGTAGCTTCCCGGCTGCGGTGTTGCGCTGCTAACATCGAGGACGCGGGTTCGATTTCCGATCACTGCGACTGTACTTCTATGAGGCAGTGCGCATGCGCATCACAGCGATTATACTTTTTTTCTTTTGCCTGTCATGCGTCCTACGCGCTGCAATGTGCTTATTTAAATACAAATACGCGGATGACATGGCTGCCATATTCTGGCGACGGCTAAGCCAGAATATGTTTAACGTAGTTTTCGTGCTAACTGAGCCCATGAACCCCTGAAGCACACAGATACGATGCACACTTTCGATTAGTCCAGTCAGTACTCATCGAAAGTGCCAGTGTCTTCGTTATCTCTCATAGATAAGGACGACGACGAAGGAGCGAGATGGCTGCACACCCGTTGCAACTAGCACTTTCATCACTTCTGTACCGGTACATTAATTTTCAGTGTGCGTGCTTCGGCGCGATTCCAGTCTGATGCTGTTCATTCGAGAAGTAAATAACACATTGTGCTGGAGAAGATATAATCTAATGACTGTATAAGTAAACGCCCCGTGCACTTACAACTCCGGGTTTCTTCCTCTTACGAGAAGTTTCGCAACATCCGTTAACATAACGGATGCTGCGGCAGACGCTGTTAACGCAGCTGGCGCCGGAAAATAACGTACGTCACGTGCCCACGGCAAAACGGGGTGTTGCAGGCGCACTGCTATCGGGCGCGGTCTGGCAGTGGCATTAGCATTTAACGGTACGCTCGGAAACTATCTATATCTACATTGTACTGCTTCTGATAAATAGCGCAACCTTTTATGTTCCGGCAGTGAACAAGGCAAAAGCGAGAGAGATTGGCGCTTTTTTAAATTTTCTTTTCTTTTTTGTACTCCGATTCTAGTTCGCGCAACGCCAAAACGTACACCTCATTTGTTGCCTGCCCATTTATGATTCGCGAAGCTAACGCCTATGTCCGATGTGTATACATCAGTGCCCGATGTTCGCATTGTTCGGTGCCTGTAACGAACGCGTCTTGTATGTCGGGACGAATCTGAAGGTCATCCGGTTCGTATAAACAGTGTTTCCACACCGCCGATATCGCACCACCGATGTAAGCATCTCGTTTGCATCATCGAGCGTGCTTCAGTATGGAGCGAAGTCAATCTATAAAACTCATCGCCACAATATTTTGAATGTACTCTGTCTCTTCGATGATGATAACGTGCGGGGAGAGAAGGAAAAGGCACGTGCCTCCTCCCCTCCAATTTTTCGCCTGCGCTCCTCTGATTCCTCCGCCTCCCCCATCCCAACAGCAAGGAAGGAAGAAAATTGGCCGCGTATCTGCGTGCTTCGCTGCAAATGTCGTCGAAAGACGATAGTCTTGTGCCGGCCGTACTACTATGTTTTGCTTTGCCTGAGACAGCCTAAAAACACTAGGGTCTTTAGAATTGCGTACCTATGTATTTTCTAATAAAGAACACACGTCCTGACACTTACATAATAATGTTGCGCCTCAGGAATGCGTAGTATTTGCTTTTTGATCGAATATGTTCACAAATATGAACGCGAACACCAGTTCAAGATGGCTGGGCGTTCAGAAAGAAGTTAAACTTTGGCCGAGTAGCTGAATCGGGTTACCGACAGACGAACAGACGGACATACAGACCAAAATTCTTGCGTTTAAGTATACCAAGAAAGACTATCGTCTTTAAAAACAAGAGAGAAGGCAGGGAGGTTAACCAGGCAC